>SNQJ01S0088210.1:0-11325 GCA_010110895.2 Picea sitchensis
ACAATTACCGACATGATTAATCCTCAATGGGGATTAATCGAATAACAATAACAATAACAATAACATGATTAATCCACAATGGGGATTTAATCCAATAATAATAATGACATGATTAATCCACAATGGGGATTTAATCCAATAACAAAATAATAAGAATGCTCTTCGCAGTTACATTATTTCAACATTATTTTTTTTAATGATAAATATGTTCTAGGAAGGTAGTTCTACCTCCTCCTAAGCCCATATTTTTTTTCTTCAAGTTTTTTTTCTAGATTAACTAGATATCAGTGCCCATAGTTTACAAGATTGTTCTAATGGATGAAATTTTTCAAAAACCCCTACTAGTTGGCTCCCTTTTGAAATTTATCCAACTAAAACCCAAGACCTTATTCCTATTCAAAATCCATAGTAGATATTGACTCCATGAAATTTTTTCTTTAAATTATAAATCTAGTTTGAGCTTCATCTATTAGACACATTTTCTTTGAGTGATAGACAAGGACTCTTTCCTTAGAACAAAATGATGGTACCATTCCTCTAGCTTGAGAAATAGCTCGAAGGCATAGAGTGGCATAGGAAGGTACTTAATACAGACTATGCCTTGGCATTTAGCCACTCTGTGAGATACATGGGACAACTTTGGGGAAAATATAGGAACTCGTTCCATTACTAAGGACCTATCTTATTATATGACAAAATTTGTTATCTAGTTGGAGAGGAAACAAATTTCTAGATGATATTTGTGCATAATGTTTCTAAATGGGTCTATTTATTAGATCAATTACCACCTACCATATATAGAATTTTATTTCTCTCTCTAAAAAATTCAAAAAGTGGTTTGAAAGATGACTCCACAAACATGGAAACTCCACAAGGGAAAGTGTTCACCTGACTAACATGGATTCTAGATAATTTCACAAGATCCAATTCCAAAGGAGGTTTTTTCTCTCTATTATTAAATCTAGAATAGTTTTGGAAAGAAAGACAAAGGCCTCTAGGCCCATTTCTAGGTAAACAACCTAATTTTACTATTCCATTATCCATTATTGTATCTAAGTGCATTGATATTGCTATGATACATTTCCATATCTCAGTGATATCATAGGAACACATTTTTAAGCATATGGTATTTATTATCCCACCCCTAATATATTTTTCAAGGGACCTACCTTTTTTAACCAATTTAAAAAATTGAACACCTTATTCTCTTATAAATCCCCACTTGGGAAGAAGAATAATCCAAGTCTCATATGTTCATTTGTTGACCTTGCATCATCCCCATATTTTTGGGCCATCTTCCGACTCCAAGTATTCAAACCATTAGTACCTTCAGCATTATTTTGAGCTCCTCCCCATTTGTATATACAAACCCCAATCCCTCATATGGTTGGTCAGATCCCTCTTCATCCCTAGCTAATGTATAGGCTTAAACCATTGGTCCTACCCCCTAGAAAACCATGGGGACCTACCTGATGGCTACCTCAAAGTTTTACCAAGATTAAATGGGGATAACTATATTATTACAAAATATCACATTTCTTCTTTCTAGGATTACACAGACAACTTCTATGTGGAAGATGATGATGTTTTCTCTAGAATGTTTTCTCACAAAGATAGGAAATGGCTTTGGAAGATGCTAAGTGGTTTTGTAAGGAATTTGGCCTAATTTAATGATAATTTACTTAAAAATGGGGGGTTAAGAAAGATTACAAGTATTTCATCACTACTTTCAACACCTTGAGAAGTAATAATGGTGAAACAATTCCTAATTTCACCAACATATTCTGCAAGTCATATCATAGAATTCCTAAAATTGTTAAATCCTCAAAACCTATAAAAATGGTACCATACATTGCTACTTTATAATATATTTTTTATATTCATTTAATGGAAATAAAATATATGGGATTCCCTATTTAATGATGCTAAATATATGGAGAGAAACATTAAATCCATTGGGAAACAACTCAAAACTAGATAAGATCCCCCTAAAAGAGGAAATTTCCAAGACAAAAAGAAGGGAAAAGAGGTTGATACCTTCTTATCCACTCAAGAATCCTTATCAATGGAGGGAGTGATCATGATGCTAATATATATGGTCAAGTATCTCTCCAAAGTGAACCAGGGTTAATTTTCGCAAGATTTTATAGGGCCTACATTGGGGGCACAAAATAAACCACTCAAGAACTAGTTAACATTAGTTCAGAAGGATCATAAATGTTTTGAAAAGATATAACAATCCAAAATATCTTTATCTACCATAGACCTTAAGAGATCAATATAACATTATGATTCCTCCACCCATCTATTACTATAAATACTATGAAAAAGGGGGAGGGGAATTTATAGATCAACATATGGACCTCAATATTCTCTCCAGTATTGATGATCATTTGGATGTGGTAAGTGACATATTTCCCATTGGATTTTAGGGGATCCACATGATGGAAGAACAATAAGAAGAACCCTAAGGGGAGAATATCTACCTATACGAAGAAAAGCCTCTAGATTTGTCCTTTGCCTAGCTACCACTAGTTTCTGATAATTTCTTACCTGAGGTAAGAAGGAAGTATGAGTTGATACTTGGGATAAACTCCCCAAATTTTAAAATGGAATAAATTCAAAGGAAACCTAAGAGTCTTATAAGAGAGAAACCCAAATTTAATGAAAATTTGAGGAAAGGAACAATGCCTAGAGTGTCTGGTTTTTGAAATCCAGTGATTCCCATCAAAGAAGAACCCAAATCATTTGAGTATTCTAAAGGTCCCCTCATTATAGGAAATGGAGGAAAGTCCCTTGTACAAAAATATCCTAACACCATCCTATTCAAACTTCTTAATGCTACCAAGGATTTAGAAGTAAGTTCTTATACTCCTCATCCTTTCAATATCAAGTTTGAACTCAAAAAATTAAAAATCCCCATGACTATTTCTAAATTTATTAAGTATCATATTCATAGAAAGGAGGTGCCTACATTTTTTGGGTTAAATGGCTATCCCCAATGTTCATATACCAACCTTTATCCATCATAGAATATAAATGATACCCCGGGATTCAATGTGATGGCCTTGTATAGTGAGGCCCCTTTTCAAGCATATCAGATCAATCTCCAAGATTATGTCCCTAAGATAATGCATGGAAAACTACCCAATGAAAATGATCAGTTAACCCCTCCCTTCTACATCACCTCAAAGATTCAAGGCCTTCACCTCCATAATTGTTTATATGATTCTAAGGCCTCTCATTCTCTAACACCTTTAGAATTCATGTAAAAATTAGGCTCTGACATCACTAGGCCCTACAAATACTTGTACTCTTTTGATTCTAAGAAGGTCTAGTGCCTAGGAATAATTAAAAATCTGGTGGTTGGAATGGTGCATATTCCTAGAAAATTTGTGATGATGGATGTAGTGATGAAAATTTCCTTCCCACCAATGTTATGCTATTATCTAGAAACTGTGGCACTTATATAAGGTGGAATATCCAATTTGGCTTATCTTGAGCCACCATCCTTGTATTTGGGAGAGAAACCTATTGCATGTATAGGGATCCTAAGATGACTTGTGATGAAAAACCCTGAAAATCCCACCAAATTCCCTTCCTACACCACAAACGATATCAGGAACTTCATGCTCATCCATGAATCCCCTGTTGATAATTATTGTATCAGTTTTATTTGTGAAGGAGAAAGGTACAACCCTTATGAATTATGGACTAGATAGTTTGATGGTGCCTATAATAAAGAAGAAAATGGGGCAAGTGTCATATTGATCTCACCCAAGGGGATATAGTTCCAACATAAATTCAATTTGGAATTCAAATTTACAAACACCATGGTAGAGTATGAAGAATTGATGCTAGGATAAAAAGAAACATGAAAGATGGGGCCCAAAACAACTCAATATAATTGGAGATTATGATTTGATTGTGAATCAGGTGAAAAACAAATGACAAGCTAAGCATATAAGGTTGATACAATGTAAGCACATAGTCTAGGATATGTTGGAAAAATTCATTGAGGTTGTTAACATTATTGTTGTGCCCCCCCCAAAAAATTAGAGATCTAACAACTTGACCCAATTAGTTGTAAGTTTTAATCTACCTGATCGATATCACCTCTCTTATTCCATTTAGGACATGCAGAAAGGTTCCATGCTTGATAACAAAAAACAATGGAATGTATCAGAAGATGAGGAAATGATCAAAATGTTCATGTTTGGATAAAAAAATGTTCAAATTTGAACATATATTTATATGAGTAGGAAGACAAGACATAGATGGAAACTAATTAGTCAGAAGATCAATCACGAACTAAAATGATTGGAGGATATAGGGTTATATATCTCAAGACAAACTTCATCCCAAGAGGGGTGGTTTAATTGTAGATAATATTCAACTCAAATGATGTACCTTTGAAACCATTCAAGAATACAAAACCATTATAGGTGGATGAATGCAACCCGAGGACAAAATATGATCGAAAATTACTCAAGATATCAAAGAACCTCTCTCATAAAGAAAAAAATAAGTACATTCAATTGTTAAAAGACTTCAAAGATGTAATTTCATGGACGTATGAGGATCTTAAGGTTTATGACCCTACCACATTCTAGCATTAGATCCCATTGAAAGAAGACATTTATCCTTTCAAGCAAAAGCAATGCCAATTAAATCCCATGTTATTCCCTTTACGATAAACAAACTTGAAAAATCTTTGTGATGCCAAAATAATTATTCCAGTTAGATATTCAGAATGGGTTGAAAACTTGCTACTTGTTAGGAAGAAAAACAGGGAAATAAGGCTATGCATAGACATTAGAAATTTGAACAAATATTCCCTAAAGGAAAAACACCCCCCACCAAAGATGGATCAAATTCTATATAAATTAGTGGGGTATGAAAGGATGTCCATGCTATATTGTTTTTCATGATACAATTAGATCATAAGGGATCCAAAGAAAATATTAAAGACTACCTTCGCCACTTTGTGCGACACATTTTCATATGTGATGATTCCTTTTGGGTTAGTAAATGATGGGATTATTTATAAGAGAGTTATGGATTTACAACTTTGTTGATATAAAGGGTATTTTCATTGTGATATATCTTGATGAATTGGTTGTCTACTCAAAAAACGTTTTTGATCATCTAGAACACCTAAGGTAGGTTTTTGAGAGGTGTAGAAATTTTTTCATATCCCTCAATCCCAAGAAGTCTTTCTTTGGGATCATAGAAGAAACATTATTAGGACATATAGTAGTTGTGCATGGAGTCAAGATTGATCTAGGGAGGGTATAAAAATTAAATAATATCTCCCTAACTAGACATAAGAAGGTTGTCCAATCATTTTTTTGGAAGATCAAGTTTCTCCAGAGATTCATACCCAACTTTTCTAAGCTCACCAAGAAAATGAACAGGATGCTAAAAAATGATAGTTATATTAAATGGGATGATCCAACTAAATAGTCTTTCTTAGAAATACATAAATCCCTAGGAGAAATCACTTGAGTTGATGCGCCTTGACTATAGTAAATAATTCATGATTTTTCCCTTTGCCTTTAAGAACAATATCTTTGTTATCCTCCTACAACACAATGATGAGGGACATTGAGAACCCATTACATTTTTTTTATTAAACCCCTCAAAAATGAAAATATGAAGCACAAAATCATGGAAAAATGGGCTTACGCTTTGGTAAAATCCCTAAAATATTTTAGAGAATATGTATTATATTCCTAGATAGTTGACTATGTCTCACGTATTTTAGTGAAGGACAAAATTTTCTAGCCAAAATTAGATGTAAAAAGGGGGAAGTGGATCACATAAATTCAAGAATATGACATGGTGATCAAACCCACCAAGTTGACTAAAGGCCAAGAGCTAGAAAAACTGATGTTTGAAACTAACTTGCAAGTGGTGGGCACAAACTTAGTAGAAGATGGGGAGACATGATATGGAGAAAAAAGGGGGATCATATATTAAAGCTTTCTATCGATAATCCCCATGGTACTAGGATATTGCATAGATGCTAGACATTATCATTTATCCCTATGGAATGGACATGTCTCAGAGGAGATATTTGAGACTTAGAGTAGCTCAATTGCATTGGAGAAACCTAGATGGGATACTACTTAGATGTATGGTAGATGAAGAGGAAAATTTGTTGATCAAAGGCACCGATTTAACATTGATCAGATGTCAAATATTATGTAGACACCAATTTGACATTGAGAACAAATAGTTTTAAGATACGAGTCTCGCTACCTTACAAACTATCCCTTTAATCAATGTTTCCTCTTTGATATATTCAGTCCTTAACTTCTTAGGAAATCCTACTTCTATACTCTTCATATCACGATTCATACAAACCTTTCCCAATAAACAATTAGTTCTTCATGACCAACAAATCTAACGGTCTGAAATATTTAACACTAATTTTTCGAAGATTCGAATAGTCAAATTAATATGGCGGTGAAGAAGTAGGATTAAAATTAGCTAAATGAATTGTATGTTGTAATTCATCACATTTGTAATTTGAATTTGATATTAGAGCCTTTCATGAAAGTTGTCCATTCAACTCTAACTCAATTATATTTAATCATGTAATTTTCCCATAATTAATTTTAACAAAAAAACTTTATAGTTAAGCATACTTGAAACATAGTCATGTGTGAATGAATAATCTTTATGGAAAATAACAATTAATGATGTCTTGTAGTGACCAATTTTACAATGTTGTTTTAAATTTTATAAATATTCTCATAAAATATTGTTTCAAATTTTCCAAAAATTCTCATAAAATAAATTCGATTTCTAATAAATGTGTTTTCTTATTTGATATTTGAGTGACCATATTGTGTTTTCTTGTTTGATATTTAAGTGACCATATTCCAAAATAAACTTTGTAAAAAACACATACACATGCATATTTTTTAAAACAAAAAAAAAATGAAATTTGAAAATATATCAAGAGAAAAAAGGATATCACAAAATTTAAATACAAATCCTTATTTTTCATGATTTTCAAATTTATTAATACTTTATTAGCAAAATCTATAAAATTTAAATATAATAACAAATTATGTTAAAAATAAAAAATTACTAATTTTTTTATTTATATTTAGTTGTGGTAAAGTTTTTATTGCATATTTTTTAAAATAAAAAAACGAGATTTGAAAAAGAGATATCACAAAATTTAAATACGAAGAATTCCTTTTAGGGCCTCTATTGTCTCTCTATTCCGTCATTTGATCGCTAAATCTGGTCAATCAGCGAGGGAAAATAACCCTGTACCCTTCAAGCAAAGGCAGGTAGGAAAATAAAAAAGAATAAAGCAGGAAGGAAAATGAAACCTTCCCCGGTTTGATGGAATGAAGTCGGTACCATAATTTGTGCATGGAGAAAGTGGTCTGAAAAGAGAAATAGCTACCATCGATGGAGGCTGCAGTAAAAGGAACGCCTGCGCGCTGGTAGGCCACCCATATAAACAATTTGACAGACTGGGCGCAGGTAGCACAGTGCAGGACTCTCCGATTCCAACCCTCTCAGGAGTGATAATTGATTTTAAGTTTTAAATTTAAAAGCATTTCTATATACTAAAAAAAATTATAATTTTAAAATATAAAAAATATTTAAAAAAACAATAAAACTTAAAAATAACAATTTAAGAAAAGTGTATAAGAAAACCCCATCATCCCTATCATCCCTCCCAATACCCCACTCCCCTCCCCTCCCTCTCATCATCCCTTTACCACCTTAACCCTACTATCCCATCCTACACCCTTCTTAGTACACCTTCATCCTTTCCCTCTCCTCTCCCCACTCTCTAGGAGGAGGGGTTGTTGGTTTCGCCCATCACCCACACCCCTCCCTTTGTGCCCACCACCCACACCCCTCCCTTCCATCACTCCTCTACTACCTCAATCTTGAAATTTTGTCCTAGATACCTCTTAGTATGTCATTACTCTCACTTTCTCTTCTTCCAACATAGAGGGAGGAGGAGTAGTTGGGGGATTTTTTATTTTAGTTTTTAATTTTTTATTTTTGTTGGTTTGATTTTTTTCTAAAAAAAAAACTATACATTATATTTAAAGGATGCTCCACCACATTCATAGATGGCATCCTCAATAAATAAATCATCAAAGATTAATGTATCTAATTTAGAGGATTCAAACTAGACACTTGTTGAGATGAAATTAACTAAATGCACAATAACATATGTGACAACTAATTAAGCTAATATTTAGATTTATTTTGAATTAATTGTTTTTTAATTTAATTTAATTTTAATAATTTAATTTGATAACCCATTAATACTTTTTTAAGCATATTTTAAAATTTTATTTAAATTATTTTTATTTGATTATTAGTCTTATATTGTGTATAATTTTTTACATTTTATATTTATATATTTTAATTTGGTAAGTGATSATGCAATACRCACATAATTGAATTCAATAAAGAAAAAATATTTTTTTATTTTCTAAAATACAATAAAATGTGTCTCTCACATTGAAGAATTATGTAAAGAAGGCTCTTAAAATGTTTGAATTTAATGATTTAAATGTTTGAATTTAATAATTTTTGTAACTTAGAGTAAATGAACACTTTTTTTTTGCGTATTGATGTATATAATTGAATGTTGAAAAACTAGGGAGTTATAGAGGTGGATTACAATGAATTCCAAGAAGAGGTGGTAAAGATGCCACCTCTTCTTAGAATTCATTTTTATTCACTTATGCAATTCCCTACTTTTTTAACATGGTAAAAAAGTTCTTAATTTAAGATGTAGGCTATTGTCTACAATTTATTTTGGAGGTTGTTGTTTTCACATGCTTTTATTGAGTTTAATCTTGGAAGATTGACTCTATATTTTGACTTATAGATTGTATTGGGGTCTTACTATTATGGGTTCTAAGAAAGAGCATGTAGTTATTAATGGCAACCTTTGGTGTGTGGGCATAAAATATAGAAATACTATTATATGTAAAGTTATTTGGAAGTTTAGGAATAATGTGATTCTAGACCTTAAGGATGATCAACTAAAGTTCATTGTCAATGAGAAGAAGGAAGAGATTGTAGGAGTTATGAAGACTTACATTTTTAGGGAGATTCACTTTTATAGAAGCTAGATTGATTGTCTAAATCAAGTCTGAAAGAAGTTGAATACTTTGTTTAGAAATATCAATGAAAGTCAAGTTATGCATATTGATAAAGTGTTGATCTCTCTTAATATGCATTCCTTTGACAAGATTCAATGTTATTTGGCTTGGATGAAGGAGCTATAGTCAAAATTGGGTGAAAGTGGATTGGAATTTCATAAGAAAGATGACAAACTTATACAAATGATCTTGATGAATTTGGAAACACCCTATGATGTGTTATGTTTTACATTTCATTCTAGTTGGGATTCCATAAAATAACATGGTAAGGACTACACCTTTGATTCAATACATTCTTTGCTAATTAAGGAACATGAACAAATTCTTGATGAAGGTCAACTTGAGATTAATAAATAATCCCATCTCCTTAAGTGAAAGGGATAACAAATCTATAGCGGAAGATTCCAAAAATACAACCAAGGGGAAGATCAAGTATGCTACCAAATAATGATTGTGCTAAGGAAAGTTTTAAGGATGAAAATTTATCTTAAAGTGTAGGAACCTTGGCAAATAATGCTATTCCTTAATATGTAAACTATAAAACGTTTGGCGATATTTTTGTAAAAATATTAAAATATCTAAGGATTTTATATAGTTTATATTAAATTTTGTCTATTTTTAAGGTAAAATAATTTTATCCTATATACTTTGAGAAAATCATTTTTAGAAAAAATGGAAATTGGCGAATCATTTTGTAACATTCCCCAGCCCAACCGAGGGAAAATACAATGTGGAATACACATAAAAACAAAATTTCTTAACTAATTTAATTCTTTTACAACTAATTGATTTCCTGTAGCTTCCAACTATGGATTAAAACAGATTTAGCTACTATTCACTACCATTACATTGATGCCACTATGTTAGGATATTTAGACACTTAGGAGTTAGTTAAGATCTACTTGGTATATGTGTCGATTAGGTAAAAGTGTGTTTCTTCAGTATGATTTAGTATGCATTTTTAGTTAGGAAATCTGATGGTCACGATATGTTCTCGACATAGAGTGATCCGACGATTCATATTCTCCTTGATATTAATGACTACATTGATCCATGACTTAACACCCGATTGGTACATGATCTCCATTCAAGGAGCATGGAGGTTCATTTTCCGATGATCGATTGTGAGAAACTCTCTTGTAAAATCTCTCTGTAATCTTTTTCTTTTGCATTAATAAACTGCTCCAAGTGGTCGTGTTGGTTGGGGTCGTGGATGTTTCCCCATAGAGGTTTTACCACATCAAAACATCGATGTGTTGGTATTTGATATGGTTGTGTGAGTGGTTACTAAAGGTGTTCCTCCTATTTTAGAATACTTGTGTTGTCGAACATGGTATCAGAGTCTGTTTGAAGACTCGTTCTCATTGTAGATCAAGATCGTGAAGTCGAGTTGTCTGATTTATGGTTTCTGTCATTTTCATACAATTCTAAGTTGAGAGGACTATTCCATTGCATCTGGAGCACTCATTTCATTCATGAACATTTTTCATTTCACTCGAAAAGGTTTTCATTTTCCCAAGATACAACAAATTCAGTCAGATCTGGAGGTATAAAGCGTCAATAAGCCCTTTTTAAATTTTTGCAGAGTATTATTTCGGTTTTATTTCAGTTTTATATTGTTTTTTTTCGGGTTTCTACTATTTTAGATCTTCCTATTCTATTTTCCCCGCGCCCTATGTGATCTCAGAAAATCAGAAATAGATAGGGAAATGTGCATTCTCCGGGTAAGCTAACCGAGATCTAACCCTTGTTGTCATCGAGAAGTGAAAATGTTTTCTTGTGTGAAAAGAGTTTTTTATGAGCATGCTCTCCAAGGCCGACAACAACAACAACAACAACAATCTTTCTGATAAACAATACAATATGTTTTTCTAGCTCTCTTGGTTAAAAATTGCCTTATTAAGTAAGAGGTCTTGAGTTCAAGTCTCTCTTTTTGTTACATTTTTTGAAAAATTTCATGCTCCATTGTAAAGTGTATTTCACTTCAAGTATAAAAGTGAATCGCTATAATATTTTATTTTAGAGTTATTTATTTTGCATGTTTCTTTCTTTTATAAAATAAGTTCATTGTAAAAGTGATCCCCACTTCTTTTTATAAAAGTGGGTCACTTCATAAAGCAACTTATTTGTAAAAGTGAGGTTATTTGGAGGGGTATCACCACCA
>SNQJ01S0088210.1:11335-40258 GCA_010110895.2 Picea sitchensis
TTATTACTTATAATTTAGCAAAGATTAAAGGTAAGGCATACAATACGAAATGAGGTCAACACTCTCTTAGTGTTGTGACCAAGCATTCTTCCATGGAAATCTGAAACTAACACACGAGGTTTCTCCTAGAGGAGGTGTTAATTATATCAAACAAAGTATTTACCTCTATATTCTCACATGCTATCAAGTATAATACTTTACGACAATTGCTATCTCAACAAAAGGTTAGTTTAGAGGATAAGATCTATGATCAACTTTCAATCCTTCTAATAATTTGATCATAGCTTCAACATGCAACACTGATCAAGATAATTTCATAACAAATAGATGCATACTAGAATAATCACACCTGGGTTGTATCATTCCTTTGAATGTGTTGGATCTTGAGATCCTTCTGGATATATGGCAAAAGATCCCTTCTCCTGCAAATACTCTTTAGGGTTTAACCATTAACCATATGTGAGTACATACCTCAGATAGCATTTGCAGGTAGTGGCTCCATCTGGTAGTAGTGGTAATCATTACCAAAAACTTCAAGACTGATTGCAACTGGTTCTACGATTGCAACTACAACAGGTACTGCAACTGCAACTGGTTTTGAGACTGCAACTGCAACTGCAACTTAGGGTTTGATGAGGAAACCCTAATTTTTCAAGACAATTGCTATCTCAACAAAAGGTTAGTTTAGAGGATAAACCATATGATCAACTTTTAATTCTTATAATAATTTGACTATAGATTCAACATGCAACATGGATCAAGATAATTTCATAACAAATAGATGCATACTAGAATAATCACACCTGTTGTATCATTCCTTTGAATGTGTTGGATCTTGAGATCCTGGATATATATGGCAAAGATCCCTTCTCCTGCAAATACTCTTTAGGGTTTAACCATTAACCATATGTGAGTACACACCTCTGATATATACTTGCAGGTAGTGGCTCCATCTGGTAGTAGTGGTAATCATTACCAAAAACTTCAAGACTGGTTGCAACAGGTTCTATTGATTGCAACTACAAATAGGTACTGCAACTGCAACTGGTTTTGAGACTGTAACTGCAACTGTAACTGGCATTGCAGACCTAGGGTTTGATGAGGAAACCCTAATTTTTCAAACTTCGAATTTTGAAATTTATCCTTAGGAATAGATGCGATGGGCTGAGTTAGCTGGTGCAGTCGAAATTTCCAAAATCCAACTTCTACCCCTTCAAATCCGATCTGCGGATTTCGACTGGTGCTTCTGGTTTTTGTACTTCTGGTACTCTGGCACTCTGGTAAATTTGGTACTCTGGTACCTCTGGTACTCTGGTTTTCTGGTTTTCTTGCACTTTGTGAAACTAGGGTTTCACCTCTAGGAGATCTAGCACCTAAAGGTGTTTGTGGTGCCAAATTGATCCTTGGGGAAGGGCTAACTTTCTAGGGTGTTAGGGAGCTGAAAATACTTGCTTTTTCAAAACCCAATTTTGGGGTACTGCAATGGACGCTTCCTCTTTGGTGATTGTGCTTTCTTCAAAGTTGGCTCTGGATACCATGTTAATGTTTATGCCATTATTATAGTTCTTTTTCATTTCATTAGATAAGATCATAATAATTAAATCAAGATCAATGAGAAATACACATTCACAAGAGACACAATATTTATCCTAAACCCTCTAGGGGAAGAAAACCCAACAAAACTTCCTTATCATAAATGGTTTATACAATGTTCAAGAGATAACTCAAACCAATACTGTAATTCCTCCCCCAAGAGATGTACACTTCTCTCTCCAACTTCCACTGCAGCCTTTCCCATAAGATAATGGCAAGTGAAGTGTGTCTAAGAAGCAAGGCTTAGTCTCTTATTTATATCAATCTGCACGTTGAAGAGTCACCATCTAGCGTGGCCGACTCACTGGGTGGGTAAACCCACCTTTAATTAATTGACTTCCATTATAACTCCTAATGACTTCTTATTTTCACTCTTTGTATCATCCAATGACCAATCCAAGCAAAGGATTTGTCCCATATTAATTATCGACATGATTAATCCTCAATGGGATTAATCTAATAACAATAATAATAATAACATGATTAATCCACAAATGGGATTTAACCTAATAATAATAATGACATGATTAATCCACAATGGGATTTAATCCAATAACAAAATAATAAGAATGCTCTTCAGCTTACATTATTTCAACATTATTTTTTAATGATAAATATGTTCTAGGAAGGTAGTTCTACCTCCTCCTAAGCCCATATTTTTTTTCTTCAAGTTTTTTCTAGATTAATCCATATCGCCTATAGTTTGCTGGCAGATTGTTCTAATGATGAAAGTTTTCAAAACCCCACTAGTTGGCTCCCTTTGAAATTTAGGCCCAACTAAAACCCAAGATCTTTATTCCTATTCAAACCATAGTAGATATTGACTCATGAAATTTTTCTTTAAATTATAAATCTAGTTTGAGCTTCATCTATTAGACACATTTTCTTTGAGGATAGACAAGGACCTCTTTCCTTAGAAAAAAATGATGGTACCATTCCTCTAGCTTGAGAAATAGCTCGAAGGCATAGAGTGGCATAGGAAGGTACTTAATACAGACTATGCCTTGGCATTTAGCCACTCTGTGAGATACATGGGACAACTTTGGGGAAAATATAGGAACTCGTTCCATTACTAAGGACCTATCTTATTATATGACAAAATTTGTTATCTAGTTGGAGAGGAAACAAATTTCTAGATGATATTTGTGCATAATGTTTCTAAATGGGTCTATTTATTAGATCAATTACCACCTACCATATATAGAATTTTATTTCTCTCTCTAAAAATTCAAAAAGTGGTTTGAAAGCTGACTCCACAAACATGGAAACTCCACAAGGGAAAGTGTTCACCTAACTAACATGGATTCTAGATAATTTCACAAGATCCAATTCCAAAGGAGGTTTTTTCTCTCTATTATTAAATCTAGAATAGTTTTGGAAAGAAAGACAAAGGCCTCTAGGCCCATTTCTAGGTAAACAACCTAATTTTACTATTCCATTATCCATTATTGTATCTAAGTGCATTGATATTGCTATGATACATTTCCATATCTCACTGATATCATAGGAACACATTTTTAAGCATATGGTCTTTATTATCCCACCCCTAATATATTTTTCAAGGGACCTACCTTTTTTAACCAATTTAAAAAATTGAACACCTTATTCTCTTATAAATCCCCACTTGGGAAGAAGAATAATCCAAGTCTCATATGTTCATTTGTTGACCTTGCATCATCCCCATATTTTTGGGCCATCTTCCGACTCCAAGTATTCAAACCATTAGTACCTTCAGCATTATTTTGAGCTCCTCCCCATTTGTATATACAAACCCCAATCCCTCATATGGTTGGTCAGATCCCTCTTCATCCCTAGCTAATGTATAGGCTTAAACCATTGGTCCTACCCCCTAGAAAACCATGGGGACCTACCTGATGGCTACCTCAAAGTTTTACCAAGATTAAATGGGGATAACTATATTATTACAAAATATCACATTTCTTCTTTCTAGGATTACACAGACAACTTCTATGTGGAAGATGATGATGTTTTCTCTAGAATGTTTTCTCACAAAGATAGGAAATGGCTTTGGAAGATGCTAAGTGGTTTTGTAAGGAATTTGGCCTAATTTAATGATAATTTACTTAAAAATGGGGGGTTAAGAAAGATTACAAGTATTTCATCACTACTTTCAACACCTTGAGAAGTAATAATGGTGAAACAATTCCTAATTTCACCAACATATTCTGCAAGTCATATCATAGAATTCCTAAAATTGTTAAATCCTCAAAACCTATAAAAATGGTACCATACATTGCTACTTTATAATATATTTTTTTTATATTCATTTAATGGAAATAAAATATATGGGATTCCCTATTTAATGATGCTAAATATATGGAGAGAAACATTAAATCCATTGGGAAACAACTCAAAACTAGATAAGATCCCCCTAAAAGAGGAAACTTCCAAGACAAAAAGAAGGGAAAAGAGACTGATACCTTCTTATCCACTCAAGAAGCCTTATCAATGGAGGGAGTGATCATGATGCTAATATCTATGGTCAAGTATCTCTCCAAAGTGAACCAGGGTTAATTTTCGCAAGATTTTATAGGGCCTACATTGGGGGCACAAAATAAACCACTCAAGAACTAGTTAACATTAGTTCAGAAGGATCATAAATGTTTTGAAAAGATATAACAATCCAAAATATCTTTATCTACCATAGACCTTAAGAGATCAATATAACATTATGATTCCTCCACCCATCTATTACTATAAATACTATGAAAAAAAGGGGGAGGGGAATTTATAGATCAACATATGGACCTCAATATTCTCTCCAGTATTGATGATCATTTGGATGTGGTAAGTGACATATTTCCCATTGGATTTTAGGGGATCCACATGATGGAAGAACAATAAGAAGAACCCTAAGGGGAGAATATCTACCTATACGAAGAAAAGCCTCTAGATTTGTCCTTTGCCTAGCTACCACTAGTTTCTAATAATTTCTTACCCGATGTAAGAAGGAAGTATGAGTTGATACTTGGGATAAACTCCCCAAATTTTAAAATGGAATAAATTCAAAGGAAACCTAAGAGTCTTATAAGAGAGAAACCCAAATTTAATGAAAATTTGAGGAAAGGAACAATGCCTAGAGTGTCTGGTTTTTGAAATCCAGTGATTCCCATCAAAGAAGAACCCAAATCATTTGAGTATTCTAAAGGTCCCCTCATTATAGGAAATGGAGGAAAGTCCCTTGTACAAAAATATCCTAACACCATCCTATTCAAACTTCTTAATGCTACCAAGGATTTAGAAGTAAGTTCTTATACTCCTCATCCTTTCAATATCAAGTTTGAACTCAAAAAATTAAAAATCCCCATGACTATTTCTAAATTTATTAAGTATCATATTCATAGAAAGGAGGTGCCTACATTTTTTGGGTTAAATGGCTATCCCCAATGTTCATATACCAACCTTTATCCATCATAGAATATAAATGATACCCCGGGATTCAATGTGATGGCCTTGTGTAGTGAGGCCCCTTTTCAAGCATATCAGATCAATCTCCAAGATTATGTCCCTAAGATAATGCATGGAAAACTACCCAATGAAAATGATCAGTTAACCCCTCCCTTCTACATCACCTCAAAGATTCAAGGCCTTCACCTCCATAATTGTTTATATGATTCTAAGGCCTCTCATTCTCTAACACCTTTAGAATTCATGTAAAAATTAGGCTCTGACATCACTAGGCCCTACAAATACTTGTACTCTTTTGATTCTAAGAAGGTCTAGTGCCTAGGAATAATTAAAAATCTGGTGGTTGGAATGGTGCATATTCCTAGAAAATTTGTGATGATGGATGTAGTGATGAAAATTTCCTTCCCACCAATGTTATGCTATTATCTAGAAACTGTGGCACTTATATAAGGTGGAATATCCAATTTGGCTTATCTTGAGCCACCATCCTTGTATTTGGGAGAGAAACCTATTGCATGTATAGGGATCCTAAGATGACTTGTGATGAAAAAACCCTGAAAATCCCACCAAATTCCCTTCCTACACCACAAACGATATCAGGAACTTCATGCTCATCCATGAACCTCTGATAATTATTGTATCAGTTTTATTTGTGAAGGAGAAAGGTACAACCCTTATGAATTATGGACTAGATAGTTTGATGGTGCCTATAATAAAGAAGAAAATGGGGCAAGTGTCATATTGATCTCACCCAAGGGGATATAGTTCCAACATAAATTCAATTTGGAATTCAAATTTACAAACACCATGGTAGAGTATGAAGAATTGATGCTAGGATAAAAAGAAACATGAAAGATGGGGCCCAAAACAACTCAATATAATTGAGATTATGATTTGATTTTGAATCGTGAAAAACAAATGACAAGCTACATATAAGGTTGATACAATGTAAGCACATAGTCTAGGATATGTTGGAAAAATTCATTGAGGTTGTTAACATTATTGTTGTGCCCCCCCCAAAAAATTAGAGATCTAACAACTTGACCCAATTAGTTGTAAGTTTTAATCTACCTGATCGATATCACCTCTCTTATTCCATTTAGGACATGCAGAAAGGTTCCATGCTTGATAACAAAAAACAATGGAATGTATCAGAAGATGAGGAAATGATCAAAATGTTCATGTTTGGATAAAAAAATGTTCAAATTTGAACATATATTTATATGAGTAGGAAGACAAGACATAGATGGAAACTAATTAGTCAAAAGATCAATCACGAACTAAAATGATTGGAGGATATAGGGTTATATATCTCAAGACAAACTTCATCCCAAGAGGGGTGGTTTAATTGTAGATAATATTCAACTCAAATGATGTACCTTTGAAACCATTCAAGAATACAAAACCATTATAGGTGGATGAATGCAACCCGAGGACAAAATATGATCGAAAATTACTCAAGATATCAAAGAACCTCTCTCATAAAGAAAAAAATAAGTACATTCAATTGTTAAAAGACTTCAAAGATGTAATTTCATGGACGTATGAGGATCTTAAGGTTTATGACCCTACCACATTCTAGCATTAGATCCCATTGAAAGAAGACATTTATCCTTTCAAGCAAAAGCAATGCCAATTAAATCCCATGTTATTCCCTTTACGATAAACAAACTTGAAAAATCTTTTTGATGCCAAAATAATTATTCCAGTTAGATATTCAGAATGGGTTGAAAACTTGCTACTTGTTAGGAAGAAAAACAGGGAAATAAGGCTATGCATAGACATTAGAAATTTGAACAAATATTCCCTAAAGGAAAAACACCCCCCACCAAAGATGGATCAAATTCTATATAAATTAGTGGGGTATGAAAGGATGTCCATGCTATATTGTTTTTCATGATACAATTAGATCATAAGGGATCCAAAGAAAATATTAAAGACTACCTTCGCCACTTTGTGCGACACATTTTCATATGTGATGATTCCTTTTGGGTTAGTAAATGATGGGATTATTTATAAGAGAGTTATGGATTTACAACTTTGTTGATATAAAGGGTATTTTCATTGTGATATATCTTGATGAATTGGTTGTCTACTCAAAAAACGTTTTTGATCATCTAGAACACCTAAGGTAGGTTTTTGAGAGGTGTAGAAATTTTTTCATATCCCTCAATCCCAAGAAGTCTTTCTTTGGGATCATAGGGAAGAAGCTATTAGGAGCACAATAGTAGTTGTATTGAGTCAAGATTGATCTAGGGAGGGTATAAAAATTAAATAATATCTCCCTAACTAGACATAAGAAGGTTGTCCAATCATTTTTTTGGAAGATCAAGTTTCTCCAGAGATTCATACCCAACTTTTCTAAGCTCACCAAGAAAATGAACAGGATGCTAAAAAATGATAGTTATATTAAATGGGATGATCCAACTAAATAGTCTTTCTTAGAAATACATAAATCCCTAGGAGAAATCACTTGAGTTGATGCGCCTTGACTATAGTAAATAATTCATGATTTTTCCCTTTGCCTTTAAGAACAATATCTTTGTTATCCTCCTACAACACAATGATGAGGGACATTGAGAACCCATTACATTTTTTTTATTAAACCCCTCAAAAATGAAAATATGAAGCACAAAATCATGGAAAAATGGGCTTACGCTTTGGTAAAATCCCTAAAATATTTTAGAGAATATGTATTATATTCCTAGATAGTTGACTATGTCTCACGTATTTTAGTGAAGGACAAAATTTTCTAGCCAAAATTAGATGTAAAAAGGGGGAAGTGGATCACATAAATTCAAGAATATGACATGGTGATCAAACCCACCAAGTTGACTAAAGGCCAAGAGCTAGAAAAACTGATGTTTGAAACTAACTTGCAAGTGGTGGGCACAAACTTAGTAGAATATGGGGAGACATGATATGGAGAAAAAAGGGGGATCATATATTAAAGCTTTCTATCGATAATCCCCATGGTACTAGGATATTGCATAGATGCTAGACATTATCATTTATCCCTATGGAATGGACATGTCTCAGAGGAGATATTTGAGACTTAGAGTAGCTCAATTGCATTGGAGAAACCTAGATGGGATACTACTTAGATGTATGGTAGATGAAGAGGAAAATTTGTTGATCAAAGGCGCCAATTTAACATTGATCATATGTCAAATATTATGTAGACACCAATTTGACATTGAGAACAAATAGTTTTAAGATACGAGTCTCGCTACCTTACAAACTATCCCTTTAATCAATGTTTCCTCTTTGATATATTCAGTCCTTAACTTCTTAGGAAATCCTACTTCTATACTCTTCATATCACAATTCATACAAACCTTTCCCAATAAACAATTAGTTCTTCATGACCAACAAATCTAACGGTCTGAAATATTTAACACTAATTTTTCGAAGATTCGAATAGTCAAATTAATATGGCGGTGAAGAAGTAGGATTAAAATTAGCTAAATGAATTGTATGTTGTAATTCATCACATTTGTAATTTGAATTTGATATTAGAGCCTTTCATGAAAGTTGTCCATTCAACTCTAACTCAATTATATTTAATCATTAATTTTCCCATACTAATTTTAACAAAAAAACTTTATAGTTAAGCATACTTGAAACATAGTCATGTGTGAATGAATAATCTTTATGGAAAATAACAATTAATGATGTCTTGTAGTGACCAATTTTACAATGTTGTTTTAAATTTTATAAATATTCTCATAAAATATTGTTTCAAATTTTCCAAAAATTCTCATAAAATAAATTCGATTTCTAATAAATGTGTTTTCTTATTTGATATTTGAGTGACCATATTGTGTTTTCTTGTTTGATATTTAAGTGACCATATTCCAAAATAAACTTTGTAAAACATTACTACGCATATTTTTAAAACAAAAAATGAAATTTTGGTAAAATATATCAAGAGAAAAAAGGATATCACAAAATTTAAATACAAATCCTTATTTTTATGATTTTCAAATTTATTAATACTTTATTAGCAAAATCTATAAAATTTAAATATAATAACAAATTATGTTAAAAAATAAAAAATTACTAATTTTTTATTTATATTTAGTTGTGGTAAAGTTTTTATTGCATATTTTTAAAAATAAAAACGAGATTTGAAAAAGAGATATCACAAAATTTAAATACGAAGAATTCCTTTTAGGGCCTCTATTGTCTCTCTATTCCGTCATTTGATCGCTAAATCTGGTCAATCAGCGAGGGAAAATAACCCTGTACCCTTCAAGCAAAGGCAGGTAGGAAAATAAAAAAGAATAAAGCAGGAAGGAAAATGAAACCTTCCCCGGTTTGATGGAATGAAGTCGGTACCATAATTTGTGCATGGAGAAAGTGGTCTGAAAAGAGAAATAGCTACCATCGATGGAGGCTGCAGTAAAAGGAACGCCTGCGCGCTGGTAGGCCACCCATATAAACAATTTGACAGACTGGGCGCAGGTAGCACAGTGCAGGACTCTCCGATTCCAACCCTCTCAGGAGTGATAATTGATTTTAAGTTTTAAATTTAAAAGCATTTCTATATACTCAAAAATTATAATTTTAAAAATATAAAAAATATTTAAAAACAATAAAACTTTTAAAAAATAACAATTTAAGAAAAAGTGTATAAGAAAACCCCATCATCCCTATCATCCCTCCCAATACCCTACTCCCTCCCTCCCTCCTCATCATCCCTTTACCACCTTAACCCTACTATCCCATCCTACAATCTCTTCTTAGCACACCTCTCATCCTTTCCTCTCCTCTCCCCACTTCTAGGAGGAGGGGTTGTTTGGTTTCGCCCACCCACACCCCTCCCTTGTGCCCACCACCCACACTCTCCTTTTCCATCACTCCTCTACTAATTTCAATCTTGAAATTTTGTCCTAGATACCTCTTAGTATGTCATTACTCTCACTTTCTCTTCTTCCAACATAGAGGGAGGAGGAGTAGTTGGGGGATTTTTATTTTAGTTTTTAATTTTTTATTTTTGTTATTTTGATTTTTCTAAAAAAAACTTACACATTATATTTAAAGGATGCTCCACCACATTCATAGATGGCATCCTCAATAAATAAATCATCAAAGATTAATGTATCTAATTTAGAGGATTCAAACTAGACACTTGTTGAGATGAAATTAACTAAATGCACAATAACATATGTGACAACTAATTAAGCTAATATTTAGATTTATTTTGAATTAATTGTTTTTAATTTAATTTAATTTTAATACCCTAATTTGATAACCCATTAATACTTTTTTAAGCATATTTTAAAAATCTTATTTAAATTATTTTTATTTGATTATTAGTCTTATATTGTGTATAATTTTTTACATTTATATATTTTAATTTGGTAAGTGATGATGCAATACACACATAATTGAATTCAATAAAGAAAAATATTTTTTTATTTTCTAAAAATACAATAAAATGTGTCTCACATTGAAGAATTATGTAAAGAAGGCTCTTAAAATGTTTGAATTTAATGATTTAAATGTTTGAATTTAATAATTTTTGTAACTTAGAGTAAATGAACACTTTTTTTTTGCGTATTGATGTATATAATTGAATGTTGAAAAACTAGGGAGTTATAGAGGTGGATTACAATGAATTCCAAGAAGAGGTGGTAAAGATGCCACCTCTTCTTAGAATTCATTTTTATTCACTTATGCAATTCCCTACTTTTTTAACATGGTAAAAAAGTTCTTAATTTAAGATGTAGGCTATTGTCTACAATTTATTTTGGAGGTTGTTGTTTGCACATGCTTTTATTGAGTTTAATCTTGGAAGATTGACTCTATATTTTGACTTATAGATTCTATTGGGGTCTTACTGATTATGGGTTCTAAGAAAGAGCATGTAGTTATTAATAGGCAACCTTTGGTGTGTGGGCATAAAATATAGAAATACTATTATATGTAAAGTTATTTGGAAGTTTAGAAATAATGTGATTCTAGACCCTAAGGATGATCAACTAAAGTTCATTGTCAATGAGAAGAAGGAAGAGATTGTAGGAGTTATGAAGACTTACATCTTTAGGGAGATTCACTTTTATAGAAGCTAGATTGATTGTCTAAATCAAGTCTGAAAGAAGTTGAATACTTTGTTTAGAAATATCAATGAAAGTCAAGTTATGCATATTGATAAAGTGTTGATCTCTCTTAATATGCATTCCTTTGACAAGATTCAATGTTATTTGGCTTGGATGAAGGAGCTATAGTCAAAATTGGGTGAAAGTGGATTGGAATTTCATAAGAAAGATGACAAACTTATACAAATGATCTTGATGAATTTGGAAACACCCTATGATGTGTTATGTTTTACATTTCATTCTAGTTGGGATTCCATAAAATAACATGGTAAGGACTACACCTTTGATTCAATACATTCTTTGCTAATTAAGGAACATGAAAAAATTCTTGATGAAGGTCAACTTGAGATTAATAAATAATCCCATCTCCTTAAGTGAAAGGGATAACAAATCTATAGCGGAAGATTCCAAAAATACAACCAAGGGGAAGATCAGGTATGCTACCAAATAATGATTGTGCTAAGGAAAGTTTTAAGGATGAAAATTTATCTAAAGTGCAGGGAACCCTACAAATAAATGCTATTCTTTAATATGTAAACTATAAACGCTTAAGCGATATTTTGTAAAAATATTAAAATATCTAAGGATTTTATATAGTTTATATTAAATTTTATCTATTTTTAAGGTAAAATAATCTTTATCCCTATATACTTTGAGAAAATCATTTTTAGAAAATAAATTGGCTTAATCATTTTGTAACATTCCCCAACCCAACCGAGGGAAAATACAATGTGGAATACACATAAAAACAAAATTTCTTAACTAATTTAATTCTTTTACAAATAACTAATTGATTTCCTATAGCTTTCAACTATGAATTTAAAATATATTTAGCTACTATTCACTACCATTACATTGATGCCACTATGTTAGGATATTTAGACACTTAGGAGTTAGTTAAGACCCACTTGGTCTAATATGTCGTTATTAGGTGTGCGTGTTTCTTCAGTATGATTTAGTATGCATTTTTAGTTAGGAAACTCGATGGTCATGACATGTTCTCGACATAGAGTGATCCAACGATTCATATTCTCCTTTGGATTCACTACTACATTGATCCACATGACTTAACACCGACATACATGATCTCCATTCAAGGAGAATGGAGGTTCATTCATGACTCCACACAGGAGAAACTCTCTTGTAAAATCTCTCTCAATCTTTTTCTTTGCATTAATAAACCGCTCAAAGTGGTCGTGGTTATTGGGGTTGTGTATGTTTCCCCATATGGGTTTTACGACGTGAAAACATTGATGTGTTGGTATTTGATATGGTTGTGTGAGTGGTTACTAAAGGTGTTCTCCTATTTTAGAATACTTGTGTTGTCGAACATGGTATCGAACCCTGTTTGAAGACCCGCTCAAATTGTAGATCGAGATCGAAGTCGAAGCTAATCAGATTTATGGTTTCTGTCATTTTCATACAATTCTAAGTTGAGAGGAC
The DNA here is from genome assembly GCA_010110895.2 of Picea sitchensis. Classification (NCBI taxonomy): domain Eukaryota; kingdom Viridiplantae; phylum Streptophyta; class Pinopsida; order Pinales; family Pinaceae; genus Picea; species Picea sitchensis. The sequence continues at coordinate 23,905 of SNQJ01S0088210.1, forward strand.
TATTCCATCAGACCTGAGCACTCATTTCATTCATGAACATTTTTCATTTCACTCCTAAAAGGTTTTCATTTTCCCAAGATACAACAAATTCAGTCAGATCTGGAGGTATAAAGTTAGCCAATAAGCCCTTTTAAATTTTGCAGAGTATTATTTCGGGTTTTATTTCAGCTTTATATTGTTTTTCTAGTTTCTACTATTTTAGATCTTCCTATTCTATTTTCCCCGCGCCCTATTCGATCTCAAAATCGTAAATAGATAGGAATGTGCATTCTCCTGCAAGCTGCAACCGAGATCTAACCCTTGTTGTCAATGAGAAGTGAAAATGTTATCTTGTGTGAAAAGAGTTTTTATGAGCATGCTCTCCAAGGCCGACAACAACAACAACAACAACAATCTTTCCTCATAAAACAATACAATATGTTTTTCTAGCTCTTGGTTAAAAAAATTGCCTTATTAAGTAAGAGGTCTTGAGTTCAAGTCTCTCTTTTGTTTACTTGAAAAATTTCATGCTCCATTGTAAAGTGTATTTCACTTCAAGTATAAAAAGTGAATCAATATAAGTAGCTATAATATTTTATTTTAGAGTTATTTATTTTGCATGTTTCTTTCTTTTATAAATAAGTTCATTGTAAAAGTGGATCCCCACTTCTTTTTATAAAAGTGGGTCACTTCATAAAGCAACTTATTTGTAAAAGTGAGGTTATTTGAAAGGGTATGACCACTAATGCTATTATTTATTACCGCTATGCCTTTTTAAAAGGGCATAAATCTCACAACGAAAGTTCGCTTTCAATGACGCTTTTAAACTCTAATTTTTTTTCGAGATCCTTCCATTTAGATCATTAGTTTCACTTTTAAATCCATATTATAGCATATATATATGGTTTCTTCTAGTGATCTTTTTCAATTCAACACCAACTATGTCCAATGGAAATCATGTAAGGAGGATTTATTAAGAAGTAGCATGGTACCCATTTACCTTGGGAAAGGAAAAAGAAACCCCATTGATGCCGAGCAAAAAATCAAATGGGCCAACAGGAGTGACAAAGCATGTGGACTGATCAAAATATGTCCATCTCTCCTGATTTAAGGTTCCACCTTTAAGAAATTGATGACCCCGATGAAGCTTAGTAAAAGCTTCAATCTTTGTTTGGTAAACACAATATTATTCGAGTACATTAGTTAGAAAATTAAACAATGAATTTAAGTCCAAATTATTTTTCTTGCATTGAAGAATATGTGTCTAAGTTTAAAACACTCAAAATTTTATGTGAAGAATGTGAGATAAAGTTGGAGGAAGAGCGTTGCATCTATATTATTCTTTCTATGCTAGGTAGTGCATATTTTGGGTTTGTATCTACCTTTTGTGCCATGAGAGAGGCTCTAGGGAAAGATTATAAAAAACATATTCTTGATTCCTTTTGTGATTCTTTGATTAGAAAGCAACATAATCTTGTACAACTTGGAGTGATCAACACTGCAGGTACCTACAACAAAGCCTTAGTCGCCCAACAGAAAGATAAACCAAATAATCCCAAGAAGAAACATCCTCGCCACAACAACAAGCAATATAAGGGTCCCAAACCCACTCAGATAGCTTCAAATCCTAATGGTGACAAATGACAAAAATATACAAATAAGAAGAATGTCAAACATTACAACTTTTGTGATAAAGATGGTCATGATAAGTCCAAATGTTTCAAGAAGATGGTTTCTTTAGTAGCATCGATGAATAAGCACAACATCAGTATTGATTCTACTTCTTCTTCTCATGGGAATGTAGTTTATACTTTTGGTTTCTCCTTCAATTTAACTTTTACTTCTTCTTCTGATGAGTGGCTTATTGATTCGGGAGCATATTATCTTATGGCTAAGGATACAGACATATTTTCTTCTCTAAATAAATGTAACACCAACACAAAGAAGACCATTCATGTTCATAGCCATAAAGAAGCTATGAAAATTCATGTTCAAGCCACAAAGAAGACCATTCATGTTCAAGCCACAAACTATTGAAGATACATCTTGAAGAAGACCATTCATGTTCAAGCCACAAAGAAGCTTCAATCATGATCATGATCAGTCAAGGAAGAAATTCAGAAGGAATACACCACAAACAAGATCATTCACTCCCAGGTATGCAAATTTATTTTATGGTCATTGTTTTTATTGTACTAATTTTGGACATAAGGTTGCAGATTGCAGGGATTATAAAACAAATGTTCAAGCAAGAAGTGCATATGTGGTCCCATGTAACATTGAATGTTACAAATTTCATAACTATGGAAACATATCTAGTGATTGTAGAATCATGATCGATACTTCCATGAAAGAGAACATTGATATCAGATATAAGAAAGTATGGATAAGAAAACACGAAGAATGGGTGAACAAAGACCAGGTCCCAGAGATTGCAATATTGGCAATCAAACGAGATGAAGAAAATTCTACTGAGAAAAAGAAAGATGTCGGATATAAAAAGGTTTGGAAAATAATTGAAAGAAAATAAGGATAGGTAAATAAGGAACAGGTTCAAGGGATTGTACTTTCAAGCATTATAGTGAAAGACGAATCCATAGATAGAAAGGAAGAAGTCAGAGCTCAAAGAGATGATGAATCTACCAATGAAGATGATGAGGAATACACATCAGAGCAGGAATTGTTCTGAGCCATCCGACTTAGAGACTCCCAGGTAATAAGAATATTAGACGGGGGGAGTCTATGTGATAGTTGTGACAGACCAAAGAACCATCCTTCGAGAAGCTTGCATAGTTTGAGAAGACAGATCCAGAAAAGTCAGTTAGCAGAAGTATAATTTGATGGACTAATCAAGACTTCATGATAGTATAGTGATAAATGGGTTAGCATTATGGACAGTTGTGCAAGTAGATCCTTGGATAGTATGGATGAGATCATGGATTCATAGATTGGTTCAAAAAATTGTTTAGAGACAAAGGAACATTATCATAATGAATGATAATTACATAGGAAATGGGTCGAACAGTGCTAATGGATTCCAAATTGACAGATAGTTTTTGGACACATGCAGTGCATACAACAGTTCACATTCAAAACATAGTAATGCTCAGAAACAATAATGACAAAACTCCCTACGACCTATGGAAAGGAAGCGTAGACACCAACCTCTACATCAAGGAAGTTAGATAGGTGGCACGATTTCAAGAAGCACCAAAGGAATCACATGTCTTAGCAGTAAAGAGGATTTTCAGATATCTCAAAGGAACAAAAGAGTTTGGATTATGGTATCCAAAAGGAAAGGATCTATCACTTATTGCCTACACAGATGTAGATTGGGAAGGTTGCATTGATGACCGACGAAGCACCAGTGGATCAATGTTCTACTTGGATGAGTGTTTAGTATCATGGTTAAGCAAGAAACAATCAACAATATCCTTATCTACAACCAAGGTAGATTATATTGCAGAAGCAACATGTTGTACATGGGTTCTATGGATGAAACAAACTCTGACAGATATATAGGTTGAGTATGATGAGCCCATTCCAATATATTTTGATAATACAAGCACCATAAGTATCTCAAAGAACCTGGTGATGCACTCAAATATGAAGCACATTCCAATCAAGTATCACTTTCTATAGGAACATGTTGCAGAGAAGAACATCAGAGTTGAATATGTGGGCACAAAAGAACAAGTGGCAGACATCTTTACAAAATCGCTTCCACGGGAAGCCTTTGAGTATCTTCACCAGAGATTAGGAGTAATTTATACTCCAAAATGAATGCTTTTGAATTCTTATCTTATATGTCTTATATATACATGAGGAAGCACCATAAATAGGAAAATTCAGGTTGGGAGATCAGTTTCAGGAAGAGTTATGTTAGGGGGAGCATCCCCGGATGGAAATATACCTTTTCCATTAATGAAAAAGGGGGAGATATTTATCATATGCAAAGGTAAATGCTTGGAGAGAGAGAATAGAGGCATGCTTCCAAGGGGAGCGATTTTCACAAGGGAAGAATGAGCGATATGAATTCAGAGTGATACCCTTTGTCAAAGGGGGAGATATTATTCATATCAAGGGAGAGAAAGAGTAATCGGAGGCTTATAAACACAAAGAAAAATCAAAGGCATGTAGACAGGGGGAGCAACCCTAAGGAGAGTTCAGTGAGGGGGAGAAGCCCCAAAGGGAGATACCCTTTCCATTGATGTCAAAGGGGGAGAGATAAAAACATTGATGATAAGTATAAGCATGAATGTTATCATGACTAAGTGTTGCCATCAATGTTGGTGTTTCCATCAATGCCAAAGGGGGAGATTATCAAACAATTGGCTTAGGTTGATGGACAATTGGTATGGATTCTTCGTTGTCATTGATGTCAACCATTGGAGAGTGATATTTTATATTTATGTCAACCCTTGAAGAAAGTACGGTAGAAAATTCTGGTAGCACAAAGGTTTGGGTAATGGAACCAAGGTTGTTTCATGTATAATGGTATGATTTTTAATATATTTTAAGGTAATAATATTATATATGGATAGTACATGTCATTCCATTTCTAGTGGTATGTGGAACGTCACATAACTCCTCACGGTTAGAGAGATATGGCCATGAGAAGTTGGAGAACCCAGGTTTGGGTAATGTACCCAAGTTTGTTTGATGGATAATGGTATGCGTTTTGATATATTTGCAGGAACTACTATTCTATATGGATATTAAATGTCATTCCATTTCTAGTGGTATGTGGAACGTCACATAACTCCTCATGGTTAGAGAGTTATGGCCATGTGAAGTTGGAGAACCCTCTTGAGTCATCTAGAAGCCCTGAAAGGTCAAAGTAGTCAAAGTGGTTTAAGAGATTTTAGAAGGTAAATAATAAAGTTAAGTGATGAGTGTACTATAATTCAAAGTGAATACAAAACAAATTATTTAAATAATAAAGTTAAGGGAGAAATTAAAAGTGGGTTAACCCTAAAATAAAGAAAGTGGGTTAAGATGGTTAAAAGGTAACCCCTTGAGGAAGCTACATGAAAGTATAAATAAGAGGCAAGGATCTCTCATTTTAATCACACTTGAGCCTATTGAATATCTATAGGTGAATGAGGTAACCAAAGGATATCTAATCCTAATTTTAGAGGGAATGTGAAGTGAAGAAGGCCGAAATTCAAGGGAGGATAAATTCTTTTGATGATGCTTTCTAAGGTATGTTATTTACAGGTCATCTCACCATTTTCACAATAACTTTTTTTCTAGAATGATTCAGACCATGAAATTGGGAGTCCATTGAGGAAACATATCCAAGTATCTGTGGTACAAATTTCATCTGGTGGTTCGTTGCAGTTTTTGAGTTACTCTCTGTGGAAAATAGGGTTTGTGGCTAGTCCTGAAACTAGTCTAAAACATGTGTTTCGGGTAAAACCGTCATACAATATTCATAACAGATCCAAATTCAGCAAGAACAAATTTGTTGGTTAGAGTACAGTCTGTAGTATGTTGTGTACAATTTTCATATCCATACAACAAATATTCCATGCGGGGCGCACTCTACAAGTTCTCTCTCTAGAATAATCCAGAATTCAACAAGGTATGCCATTTTCGCTATAAATCCTTTTATGAGAGTTTCAAAGTAGTGAAGTATGGAGGAATTGCATAAAATACATTGAAGAAAATTGTATACCATTTTCATATCTTTATTCATTACAAGTACATAGTTATGATTATTGCAAGTTAGAGTTTTTGACTAATCCAAAATTAGTGATGTGAGACTAAAGTAAAGTTTGATGAAAATGCTAGCCTCTTGTTGTTAAAGTTAAGAAAGGTTTGCAGGTATGTGATCTTATACACCAGGTCTATTACAGATTTACAAATTAGATTTGGATGATGAAATTGATGAGGGATTTTGGTTGAGGTACATGTTGGGTACATGGTTGAGACAAGTAGTTGATGAGTTGGCACATACATGAGGTGTATAGTTGATGATGTTGATACATCTTGATGAGTCATAGTTGATGCGTAGTTGATACATCATTGGTACATACTTGGTACATGGTTGGAGGAACTTGTTAGTAGTATTGTTGACACATGGTTTATGGATGATGTAGCACACTTGTATTGGTATATTATTAGAATCACATATTGATATTGGTGATGATTATGAGTTGGTGTGTTATTCTTGGTTGATGCACATCTTTGAGAGTTGTATTGGTGAAATTGATATTGGTGATTAGATCTGATTTGGTTGATAATGTTGATGAAACAGGTTGTTGTGATAGAGTTTTGATGAGTTGTGCGTATAGGTTTGGTGCATGGTTGATGCATTTTTCATAGTACAAGTTGAGGTACAAGTTAGGTCATAGTTGATGCACTTGTTTATCTCTGAAGGTTGATTCTGAGTTTTGGTATGTTGATGCATGGTTGATGCACTTGTTTATGGAGTGGAGTTTGATTACGAGGTTTAGAATACAGGTTGATGCATGGTTGATGCATAGTTCAGATTATTGGTACATATTGTTTAGTGCAGGTTGGTTAGTCTGAGGTTCTGAACTGATATATCACAAATCTGAAGAACCATAACACTCTGTAAACGCTTGCGAGTCTAATTGGGCCTCTTAAGTAGGTTTGGTTCATCTCTCTTTTGAGTCAAAGAGATACCCCTTAAGGTTCCTCCCTTGTTGTAGGTATCCTATAGAAAGGATATAGATGAAATTATCCATCATCTTGTTCCTCATGCAAGGGATTCCTAGAGAAATAGTTTGATAGGATCTCCTACTCTATCATCTCTCTTTCATGGGAGGATTGTTAAATTGGTGGGAGTGTTCTTCCCTAATATCAATTAGTTTAAGACCCAACTCCGAATTTCCTGACCTCATGGGGAAATGCATTAAGAAAAACAAATATTAGACTCCTCATTACCATTAGTCACGGGTATGATGAGAATTAAATGAAGTAAGATATATAACAATGAAATACAAATAGGATATTGAAAGAAACATAGTGATACAATTAAACTAATATTATATTAATGAATGGAGTACAATAGGTTTGTAAAATGAAATCCCACAAAAAGAATTTGCTCATGCATGAAGTTGAAGTTAAAACATAGGCTGAGAAAAGGCCTTGAAACACTTGCCCCACAATATACTTGAGTTTCTGATAGTTTTATATATTATTATTTTACAACAATAAACAAAAGATACAATCATAGAACATACCTCAACCATACACAAAATGATAGACAAGCCAAAAAGAAAAAGCTCTTGCAGATCTGATCTTTTTTTCATAACAATAAGCAAGAACCTGGTAAAATGAGATGCCAATCTAGAATGCACATCAGATGGCTCCAATAAAGACAATAGAAAATAGGAGCTGCTACAAAATGCTCCAATAGAAAACTACAAGCCTCCAAAAGGCCAAATATCCAATGAATATTGATGAAAGAGTAGATCTAGGCCGTATGAATGCCAAACCCCCAAGATGGAAGATGCCACCACACTCTGGTAAAGAAGATGACTAAAAACCCTCAATAATTTGACCTGCTTGCAAAGATGTCCAAATTATAAGTTGAATATGTATTTAGTGGGTAGGATCAGTATAATTCCCCTCACGAAATCTCAAACCAAAATACCAAGGTAAACTTCTCCAAATGTTAAATCCTCCAATTGAGTTGCGCCCTCCTAAAACTGCCAAACCCTATAATTTCGGCCCTAGTGAAGGAGGCCTCCAAATTCCCTGAAACTTGCTAGAAAGATAGATCGGGGACAGTGCAAGTCACTAGGTGAAGTCTCGAGATTGGGTTGAAGTATAACTTCCCTAAGTAGAGTATACATGAATCTCAAAATTTCCTTCCTTCTCTCTAATTCATCCAATGCATCCAATAAACCAAATGGCACATGAAACACCTCCTAAATGCACTAGATATAATTCCCAAGCCCCACGTAATGAAAAATCACGTGCTATAATCTATCGAAGCCCTTCCAATCCTTTGGAACGAACTTCCCTCAAAGAATGGTGTGCCACCCTTGCTAGAAACCCCCAATGGTGTGCCCTCCTTCTCTTCATGTGTCTATGGCTGGTGTAGAACCCTCCTACTATAATGTGAATCAGAGACTAGAATGGTGTGGGTGTATTTCATATCGAGACCAATGGGACAAACTGGGTGGAATATTTCATCAGCAGATAGGTCACTCTAGGGTTTATTGAGTCAAAACCCTCAAAACCCTCAAAACACCCAATAGATGGGCCCTCTAGCTAGAAGCCGGATATCGAGAATGATAAACATACATGAATGAATGAATAGGGGCCCTTGCCTTTCCTTTATGCTTCCTACTCACCTTCTCCCTCAAAGTGATCTCTTCATTTTATTAATATTTAATTAATTAATTAAAGCACTTTAATTAATTAATTAACCTTTTTGCACCCTATGAAAAGCCTTATCTCTCCTTGTGGCTGGCTACTGACCCTTTGAGAAAGTCACTTGTAGCCATCCCATCCTATGGTGTTGCTCCTCCCAATTCCAATGAGCTATTACACTCGGAGGTTCTTCCAATAAATTACCCAAAATGACCTCTTAGGTGAATTTAATTGACTATAGCTCAAAATACTCAAAATCACTGGAAATCATTGGAATGCAATGACACCAAAGCCAACCTGTGAATGGATCATAATGATGAAATGGGATGAGGAGATGAAATATGGACTAAAATTCCTCTCCATAATCCATGTACTCACTATAACATCTATCTAGCTACTCTGGTCATCACAAACCTAAATGATAATGATGTCCCAAAGTGGGAGTTTGATACAGTCTCCCCTGCTAGAAATTTATTTTCCTCAAAAAGTAACCAAATCCCTCCAAGTAAAATGCCAGGATCCATGTGTCCACCTGGGATACATAGTAGAACCCATATAAAGATGAAAAATCATACACTCTGTCCCTTGGGTCCCATATCAAGTCATGAACTACTAGCCCACAGGAAGCATAATCCTGAAACATACAAACTCTGTGAGTCTCCTGCACACGAAACATGGCCTCATCCCAGAATGAATCCACCCTCCAAGATACTACCAAGATCAAAACAACCTCGATGGAGTTGCATCTCCTAATGCCGAGGTAAGTGCACAGAGACCCTCCATGGGGAGACATCCTCAGAGATGTGTGCTCTCTCCCCAACTCATGAAGCTCAATGGAAAGTAAAATCAAATTTCCCACCACTGAGTCCACTCTCCTTAATGGAGTCAGAATGATCAATCCTGCAATCCACAGGTCCTTTATCCCCACTTTCAAGGATAACTAAGAGATAATGTCTCAAGGCCCACGGGTCCTAGACGTGGAGTACAGAGAGAAGGATTGACATGAGCATGAGATCTGGAGTGCCACCATTTTTATTCTTCCATCGGTTTTATCTTGTTAGCAACATTAACATCCATCACCATTGGTTTGTTCTTGTATCCAAAGAGGTTCTTTCTTCATGAGGTAATTAGTCAGAGGTATCATGTTATGTGTCACATTTGACCGTTAAAACCCTTAAATGTATGCATCTGATTCCCTTTTATTCCTAACAACTTCTTGGATCTTGTTTTCCCTTAACCATGTTTGGTAGGATTGTGAGGGGTGCTAGCAGCTTTGTATGCGTAGGTTTGGTTTGACACTAGAGGGGATTTCTAAAAGCCATCATCTTCTACTCCCCTCATAACAACACTTCTTCATCTTACTTCCCACTCGGTTATCCCATTCCCCTTGTCTAGGCATTGGGTTGACCTTCTTTCATGATTGCACCTTACTCATGGGAAGAAGGGGCTAAAATTTCGAAGGTAAAAAGAAATGGTAAAATATAAAATCTGAGACTAAAACCTCAAGATGCTTCCTGCAGGGATCCACGAGAAATAAATAAAAAAAATTCTGACCAAGAAACAAGAGGGACTGGAAAAATAATAAAACAAGACCTAGTTAGAGGATATAGGCTCTCATCATGAAACCCGACCTATTGGGACCATATGGGTACCTAGCGGTGTGACATTGCCACCATTTGGTTACCACACCAAGGAAGTGACCTTGGTTTGCATGTCAAAGGGAAAGAGACCATCCATGACCAACCTTCTCATCTCGTGAAAGTACTTGTGGGTAACACTTTCATCTCTAGTCACCATGCCAAGACAGTGTCCCTGATGATTATCTCTTAAATATAAAAATAAAAAAGAATAAAAAGTAAAAATAATGAAGACAGAATGGGCTTGGAAAAAATGCATCCATGGCAATTACATCTTTCCTTCTAAAGACACCACCAGGTAACACTTTTACATCTGGACTTCTTTTCCATGCTTGGACATCCTCTGAACCCATCTTATACATGGTTGGGATGAGGTATTTCAGGGAACTTTCCTTTTCTTGTAGACACTGACAATGGGACACCTTGTTCTCAGGACTTCCTATTGTAGGCTTAATGTCTTTGAGCTATTAGCGTGTATTAGGGATTTTATGAATATGTTTAAAAGTATATTAATGATGAGATGTGATTGACATTGCTATGATCCCTATGGTGATGGGCCCATGGAGGCGTAGCCTTTGATGTCTTGAGGACCATGCAGGCAGGACAAGTGCCATTTGGTGATACACACATGGGGAGATGACAGGTTAGGACCTTCAAAGGGGTACAGAGCCCGCAGGATGGATGCTAATACCCAGGGGAAGAGAAATGGAAAAAGTTGATCAAAGTTTTCAACTTTGGAGAAGAGGACGGTCCACCCGAGGCACCCTCACCTGACTTGACCTAGGGTGATTGACCCATTTTTAGTGGGAAGTTGGCTCTAGATGGCCTAGGATGTCACCGGGAAGAATATGATGTCATCATGAGCATATTGGAAGATGGACAAGGCAGTTCTCACATGTGGCATCTTGGAGGAGCCCAATGAGGGATAACATCTTGCTTCAAGAAGCTGCACTTGCCCTAATAGGGGATAACATCACCCTAGGAAGAGTCTTACCTTTGAATGATTGAGGGTTTTAGTCTAAATTTAATGTAAAAGAAACAATATTATTTATGATTAGGGTTTTAGTCTAGAATTTAATGTAAAAGCAATATTATTTTGGTATTATGGCCTTGTCGACCTTTTTATGACCTAAAATGTAAATTAGGTCATTGATACACTATATATTGAGGGTTTTCACTCTCATTTTTTCATCATCACTCACTCACCACTTGGTGAGGTCTGAAATTGGTGCCCTATCTTGTGTATTTGGCTGATTTAAGTGAGGCTCACTTGTTGAAGGAAGACTTTTTGGAATTCTATTGTGTTTCTCTTGAAGGAAGGTGTTACAACAAGGGTTTGCATGGTTATTTCTTGATGAATTGTAAGTTTTTTTCTACAAAAGTTATTGAATGAATGGTTGTAGTCTAATTTCTTGCATACATTTATGAATTTTTCTGAATCAAAAACCTAGGTGATAAGCACAAAAGTAGGTCCTTGTTTCATGTCCCCTGATAGAGAAAATTTCAATCATTGAATAAGAAAAAGAGAACCTAGTCGTAGCTACACTCCTTTTTCTTCCTCTCCTTTGCTAGTCATACCATTTAGAATTCAAGAGGAAGAAGACGTCCGAGGCCTAGGTCATCTACTCTTAGGGCCATTTTATTTTAGTGTTTGATGAAAGAGCCTTGCTATATCAACACTCTCCCTCATTAAGCCTTCTTTTCTTGATTTTGTGCTTCATTTGAGCTAGTCATTTTGCCAAGTTGACCTAAGGAAGGAGGAGAGAGCATGAGGCCTTTCTATAGCAACACCATAGTGATCCTCTCTCCCCTAGGGTTTTGATTATGAGGCCTTGACATAACATCACTTCATAACTCTTCTCTCTAGTCCTTAGCCTTCCTTTGTCAACCCTTGCTTCTTTCACTTTTGAATCGATTTACCCTCTAAGGCACTGATATAAAGTCCTCCAATGTTGAAGTGAAACTTGATTACAACACTCTCAAAATCATTTGTATTTCAAACCCTAACTACACTAACCCTAACTAACTTACTAACCCTAATTTCTGATGTCATCATTGGTTATTTCATCTTTAGTGCAGAAACATTTTGTTTTAAGAGAAATTGAATGACGGTTTAAGCATTAATTGAATAAGGTATTGATTGGTTACATTGAATGCTACATTGTTCCAATATTTATTGATTGGTTACATTGAATGCTACATTGTTCCAATATTTATTAGTGAAGTGTTATAATTTTTCATTGATATTGGATAAACATTGACTTCATCAAAATTTATTACAATTGCTTATATGTATTTTTTCATATAGTCTTATGAAGCACTAACCCATTGAAATAACTTGCATATATCATTTTGTTGTTTCTTTCTCTAGAAGGTACACTTCTTTGGGGGTTTACTTCAAATTGGCCTTGGTTGGATTATCTGTTTGGGTGGTGATTTGTGAAGGAGGAAAACCATATCTTTATCTTGCTATCCTTTTTCCTCTTCAAAACCCTAGTCATCGGGGACGCCTCCCCTGTGCCTAACCTCCTTAAAGAGAAATAACCATCCCATTGAGGTGACATTATGTGGGATTGGTTCCTATTACTTGGCCTTCTATCTTATAGCCTTTTATCCTAGCTAAAAAACTGTGCGATAACATTTGGCCATTGTTAGAAACACTAGGTCAAACCTTCCTTAGATGACACTTTTTGGTAAGCTTTTCCTCTAGAGCCTTTATCTTACAAGCTTACCCTCGGCTTAATTCCACTAGGGTATTTTCCTATTTTTGATAGTTTCTAGAAAACTATTCCGCTTAATTAATCGATGATTAATCCAACGATGAATTCACAATGGGATCCCAGGAACTACAAGCCTTTATACATGAGTAACATCTCTGGTACCCTCAACAAATTCCCTTGAATACATAAATTTTCTCCCTAGATTCACCGTGGTGATAGAGAGAGAGTTGACTATCACATGTGAAACTTCTGGAATTTCTTCCTATCCTACTCAATCGATGATTATGTTGAAGATGTGGTCATGAAACTTTCTCACTCATGCTTTATCACAATGCCAAATAATGGTATGATAACCTCGATGCCGTATCACTCTAATTATGGGAGTATCCAAGAAGACATCCCAAAGCATTTGGTTGTCAGGAAGACATCCCAGTACTATTAGAAGAACTCAAGCATATGAAGCAAGATGAGGATGAAACTATCAGAGACTTCCATGATAGATTTGAGAACATGCTATATCAAATTCCTGAAATTCATCATCCTGAGGAGAGATACCTGGTCCATCTCTTTACTCGTGCAGTTTTGGGATATATGAGTTTCCCTCTTGATAAGATCACCCCAAGGATGCTCGATGAATCTTACAACATGGATGTAGTAATTGAGGAGAAGATATCCTTGTTTGATATAGGATTCCTCTTTACCTTAAGTACTCTCAATGGGGAGATTTTGTTCACCCTTGAAAACTTCATCATCGATTTCCAGAAGAAGGGGAACAAACCACAGATCAACAAGGGATTACTAAAGACACAGTTGAGGAGTCGAAACCCAATGACGAAGTATCAACGCGCCCTCTTCCTCTTGATGAAGTGATTCACAAGCCTTCTCCACCTGCACAACAACAAGACGATAGGGTTAGTTTCTTTCCTTTTCAGGATTTTGATGATACCTTATTCCATGATTCAGAGAGTGATGGAGAAATGGAATCCCCAAATGAAGAGCATATTCCTTGTTGCATGACCAAAGAAGAAAGGGATACTCATGAGGATAAGACAGTAATGCATGTTAAAGGTACCCAAGTCCTCGAAGCTCCTGCACAAGAAGAAAAAGTAAGTTACCCTCCTCTCCAAGGTTTGGACGATTGTCTACTTTATGAATTGGGAAAAGAAGAGGAAATGGGTGAGCTTTTGAATATTTTGAACCTTCCATGTTATGATACTAATACTAACATATTTGATTTTGATGAGTTCATACACGTTGGGATACGTAGGTGGGATGCATTTGGTTATGATATGGATCCTCGCTATGACATAAAGAGTCATCTCCAAGTGTTGCCTTTGCAATTATCACAACAAGCTCTTGACCAGTGGCAACAAGGAGATGAGATTTTTACTGATGCTCCCCAAACACCCAAGGTTGACCAAGTACAGTATTTGACTGATGATTTTCGTTCTTACCTTGAGGCCTTTTATGATTACTCCTCCGAGAACTTAGATTTACCCCATGAAGATGACTATCAACCACCACTATGCTCGGATTTTGATAACAGTAAGAATATTGTTTGCTTAAAGAAGGATTCTCATGACCTTTTTCCCAAGCAACCTCTTATTACCTTACCTTGTTGTATCATTAAAGGTGTAGTTGGGAATTATACCTTTTTCTTTGAGTTTCCTGTGAAGCAAACCCGAGAATCCAAAGATTGGTTGAAAACTACAGATTTTAGTCTATCATCTCATTTTTTCATCTTTCCCTTGAGAGTTTTCCAGTCATCTGCTAGATCTTTGTCGATCCCTTCCCAGGATTCAGAGCATGAGGACGTCCTACTAGGTAGCCAATTTTCAGACCTCTTGAGCCATTATTTTGAACTGTGGAATTTTCATCACCCCTTCCAGAGGTGGATTGAGTACTTTCCTAAGAGATGCACTTGGAAAGATTTTATCCCTCCCACCTGCCTCCATGAGTTAGAATTTATGATTTCCAATGATATGATACATGCTCTATCCCATGTCATTTTTGTGCTTGATTTTTCACTGTTCTGGTTTATGATGAAGCACAAAGGCAGGTATTGTGGGACATTGCTGGATTGACTTCACTAGTTGTTTGACCACACCCACATCTAGCCAACAGGTAAGTACAGGTAAGTAGTTTTCCTTACACTATTGATTTATTTATTTCAGTCCATATATATATATATGTATGTATGTTTGTATGTATGTATGTTGGGGTGTCATTACCACCCCAAATTTTGTTACTGATACTTCTATCAAGATTGAGCAGGTCTGTAGGTCATGCCAAAGATTCAGAGGTTCTCATGTGCTCTGTGGTGAGCACATGTCCCCGAGTTGGAGCCAGATGTTATCCCCACTTTTCAGGGATAACTAGGAGATCATGTCTCGAGGCCCACAGGTCCTAGAAATGGAGTACTGAGAGAAGGATTGACCCGAGCATGGCCCTGGAGGGCCCACCTTTTCTTCTTCCATCGTCTTTATCTTTTCAGCAGTAGCATCATCCATCACCATTAGTTTGGTCTTGTATCAAAAGAGGTTCTTTCTTCATGAGGTAATTAGTCTAGATATCATGGTATGTGTCACATTTGATCGTCAAAACCTTTAAATGTATGCATCTGATTTCTTTTATTTCTAACAACTATTTGGATCTTACATTTCCCCACTTGACCATGTTTGGGCGGATTGAAAGGGTTCCCTAGAAATCCTCTATCTGTAGGTTTTGGTTTTCCACTGGGGGGATTTCTAAAAAACCATCGTCTTCTCCACTCATAGCACCACTTCTTCATCTTACTTCCCACTCACTTATCCCATTCCTCTTGTCCAAGAATTGGGTTGACCTATTTTTAGGACTGCACCTTACCTCGTGGGAAGAACGGGCTAAAGGCCCAGAAGGTAAAAGAAAGCTAGTAAAAAATAAAATCCTAAGAATAAAAAATCGAGATGCTTTTCCCAGGGATCCCCAAGAAAACAATAAAATAATTCTCAGCAATAAACAAGAGAGACCTGGAAAGATAATAAAACAAGACCTAGTTAGAGGATAGGGGGTCTCATCACGAGCTATCCAATTAGGATGATGGGTACCTAGCAGTATGACATTTCCACCAACCAGTTACCATGCTAGGGAAGTGACCCTTGGTTGCATGTCCAAGGGAAAGGGGGTCTCATCATGAACCAACCTTCTCATCTCTGTGAAAGTACTTGTGGGTAACACTGTCATCTCTGGTCCCCATGCCAAGGCAGTGTCCCCTGATTATCTCTTGAATAAAAAAAATAATAAAAGAATGAAAGAATAAAAGAATAAAAAGAATAAAGGCAAGAATGGGCTTGGAAAAAATTCATCCATGACAGGTACAACTTGCCTTCTACAAAGGCACCCATAGGTAACACTTTTCCATCCTTGGCCTTCACTTCACCTACATGTTTGGACACCCCTTGACCACATCACCCACTTACATGGTTGGGATGAGGTCTTTCCAGGAACTTTTCTTTTCCTTTGGACACTAGCCCAGTAGGACGCATTGTCCTCTTCTCCAAACTTGTATTGTAGGCTTGTGTAATGTCTTTGAGTTGTTAACTGATGTATTAGGGATTTTATGAATATGTTTAAAAATATTAATGATGAGATGTGATTGACATTGTTATGATCCCTGTGACTGATGGG
>SNQJ01S0088211.1:0-45876 GCA_010110895.2 Picea sitchensis
AGCATCCACGTAAAAAATCATATTTGGATACCTATTTGAGTGTTTTACACCACAGTCTTGATTGCGGGCGAAGACGTGTATTTCTTGGGCCTCCTTTCATCAACTTCGGGTCATGTTCCAGGCCCAAGTTTGAACGAAGTGGGATTACGGCTTGAAGATAAAACCTCTCTGTGTCCGCGTATGAAATCATATTTGGATACCCATGTGAGAGTTGTACACCACAATCTTGATTGTGGGTGAAGACGTGTAGTTCTTGGGTCGCTTTTTCTCAACTTTGGGTCACATTCAAGGCCCAAGTTTGAATGAAGTGGGATTATGGGTTGAATAGAAAATCTCTTTGTGTTTGCATACAAAATCATATTTGGATACGCATTTGAGAGTTTTACACCACAGTCTTGATTGCGGGCAAAGACGTGTAGTTCTTGGGCCTCTTTTTCTCAACTTCGAGTCACGTTCCAGGCCTAATTTTGAATGAAGTGGGATTACAGGTTGAAGAGCAAAGATCTCCATGTCCGCGTATGAAATCATATTTGGATACCCATTTGAGAGTTGTACACCACAGTCTTGATTGCAGATAAAGAAGTGTAGTTCTCGGGCCGCTTTTTCTCAATTTCAGGTCACGTTCCAGCCACAAGTTCGAGCGAAGTGGGATTACGTATTGAAAAGAAAAACCCTATGTTTCCATGTATGAAATCATATTTGGATACCCAGTTGAGAGTTGTACACCACAGTCTTGATTACGGGCTAAGAACTATAGTTCTTGGGTGGCTTTTTCTCAACTTCGAGTCATGTTCTAGGCCCAAGTTTGAACGAAGTGGGATTACGGGTTGAAGAGAAAATCTCTCTGTGTCCACGTATGAAATCATATTTGGATACCCATTTGAGAGTTGTACACCACAATATTTTTTGTGAGCGAAGATGTGTAGTTCTTGGGTCGATTTTTCTCAACCTTGGGTCACATTCCAGGCCAAAGTTTGAACGAAGTGGGATTATAGGTTGAAGAACAAATATCTCTATGTCCACGTATGAAATCATATTTGGATACCGATTTGAGAGTTGTACACCACAGTCTTGATTGCGGGTGAAGACGAGTAGTTCTTGGGTCGCTTTTTCTCACTTTTGGGTTACTTTCCAAGCCCAAGTTTGAACTAAGTGGGATTATGGGTTTAAGAAAAAATCTCTCTATGTCTGCGTATGAAATCATATTTGGAAACCCATTTGAGAGTTTTACACCATAGGCTTGATTACTAGCGAACACGTGTAGTTCTTGGGCCACTTTTTCTCAACTTCGGGTCATGTTCCAGGAACAAGTTTGAACAAAGTGAGATTACGGATTGAAGAGAAAAGCTCTTCGTGTCCGCATATGAAATCATATTTGGATACCCATTTGAGAGTTGTACGCCATAGTCTTGATTGCGGGCAAAGAGGTGTAGTTCTTGTGCCGCTTTTTCTCAACTTCGAGTCACGTTCCAGGCCCATGTTTGAATGAAGTAGGATTACAGGTTGAAGAGAAAAGCTCTTCGTGTCCACGTACGAAACCATATTTGGATACCCATTTGATATTTGTACACGACAATCTTGATTGTGGGTGAAGACCTATAGTTCTTGGGCCACTTTTTCTCAACTTCGGTTCACGTTCCAGGCCCAAGTTTGAACGAAGTGGGATTACGGGTTGAAGAGAAAAGCTCTCTGTGTCCATGTACGAAATCATATTTGGATACCCATTTGAGAGTTGTACACCACAATATTTTTTGTGAGCGAAGATGTGTAGTTCTTGGGTCGATTTTTCTCAACCTTGGGTCACATTCCAGGCCCAACTTTGAATGAAGTGGTATTACGGGTTGAAGAGAAAATATCTATGTGTCCACGTACAAAATCATATTTGGATACCCATTTGAGAGTTGTACACCACAGTCTTGATTGAGGGTGAAGACATCCAGTTCTTGAGCCTCTTTTTCTCATCTGTGGGTCACGTTCCAGGCCCAAGTTTGAACGAAGTGGGATTATGGGTTGAAGAGAAAAGATCTATGTGTCCATGTATGAAATCATATTTGGATACCCATTTGAGAGTTGTACACCACAACCTTCATTGCAGGAGAAGACTTGTAGTTCTTTAGCCGCTTTTTCTCTACTTTGGGTCACATTCCAGGCCCATGTTTGAACGAAGTGGGATTACGCGTTGAAGAGAAAAGTTCTCTGTGTCCACATATGAAATCATATTTGGATACCCATTTGAGAGTAGTACACCCCGACCTTGATTGCGGGTGAAGACGTGTTGTTCTTGGGTCGCTTTTTCTCAACTTCAGGTCACGTTCCAGGCCCAAGTTTGTAAAAAGTGGGATTATGGGTTGAAGAGCAAAGCTCTCCGTGTCTGTGTACGAAATAAAATTTGAATACCCATTTGAGATTTGTACACCATAGTCTTGATTGCGGGTTAAGACATGTAGTTCTCTTACCGCTTTTTCTCAACTTCGGTTCATGTTCCAGGCCCAAGTTTGAACGAAATGGGATTATGGGTTGAAGAGAAAAGCTCTTCGTGTCCGCGTATGAAATCATATTTGGATATCCATTTGAGAGTTGTACACCACAGTCTTGATTGCAGGCGAAGACGTGTAGTTCTTGGGCCGCTTTTTCTCAACTTCGAGTCATGTTCCAGTCTCAAGTTTGAACGAAGTTGGATTACGAGTTGAAGAGAAAATCTCTACGTGTCCGCGTACGAAATCATATTTGGCTACCCATTTAAGATTTCTACACCACAGTCTTGATTGCAGGTGAAGACCTGTACTTCTTGGTCCTCTTTTTCTCAACTTCGGGTTACGTTCCAGGCCCGAGTTTGAACGAAGTGGGATTAAGGGTTGAAAAGCAAAGTTCCTCATTTCCACGTATGAAATCATATTTGGATACCCATTTGAGAGTTGTACACCACAGTCTTGATTTCGTGCGAAGACGTCTAGTTCTTGGCCCGCTTTTTCTCAACTTCGGGTCACGTTCCTAGCCCAAGTTTAAACGAAGTGGGATTACGGGTTGAAAAGGAAAGATCCCCTTTTCCATGTACGAAATAATATTTGGATACCCATTTGAGAGTTGTACACCACAGTGTTGATTGCGGGCGAGGACGTGTAGTTCTTGGGCCAGTTTTTCTCAACTTTGTGTCACATTCCAGGCCCAAGTTTGAATGAAGTGGGATTATGGTTTGAAAAGCAAAGTTCCTCATTTCCATTTACGAAATCATATTTGTATATCCATTTCAGAGTTTTACACCACAGTCTTGATTGCGGGTGAAGACGTGTAGTTCTTGGGCCGTTTTTTATCAACTTTGTGTCATGTTCTAGGCCCAAGTTTGAACAAAGTGGGATTATGGGTTGAAAAGAAAACTTCCCCATTTCCATGTATGAAATCATATTTGGATACCCATTTGAGAGTTGTACACCACTATGTTAATTGCGGGCGAAGATGTGTAGTTCTTGGCCTGCTTTTTCTCAACTTCGAGTCACGTTCCAGGCCCAAGTTTGAACGAAGTGGGATTATGGGTTGAAAAGAAAATTTCCACGTTTCCATGTACGAAATCATATTTGGAAACCCATTTGAGATTTGTACACCACAATCTTGATTGTGGGTGAAGACATGTAGTTGTTGGGCTACTTTTTCTCAACATCGGGTCACGTTCCAGGTCAAGGTTTGAACGAAGTGGGATTACGGGTTGAAGAGAAAAGCTCTCAGTGTCCACGTACGAAATCATATTTGGATACCTATTTGAGAGTTTTACACCACAGTCTTGATTGCGAGCGAAGACGTGTAGTTCTTGGGCCGCTTTTTCTCAACTTCAGGTCACGTTCCAGGCCCAATTTTGAACGAAGTGGGATTATGGGTTCAAAAGAAAATTTCCCCGTTTCCATGTACGAAATCATATTTGGATACCCATTTGAGAGTTTTACACCATAGTCTTAATTGTGGGCGAAGACATGTAGTTGTTGGGCTACTTTTTCTCAACTTTGGGTCACATTCTAGGCCCAAGTTTAAATGAAGTGGGATTATGGGTTGAAAAGTAAATTTCCTCGTTTCCACATACGAAAACATATTTGCATACCCATTTGAGAGTTGTACACCATAGTCTTCATTACGGGCGAAGACGTGTAGTTCTTGGGTCGTTTTTTCTCAACTTCAGGTCACGTTCCAGACCCAAGTTTGAACGAAGTGTGATTATGGGTTGAAAAGCAAAGTTCCATGTTTCCACGTACAAAATCATTTTTGGATACCCATTTGAGAGTTGTAAACCACAGTCTTAATTCCAAGCGAAGACGTGTATTTCTTGGCACGCTTTTTCTCAACTTCGTGTCACGTTCCAGGCCCAAGTTTTAACGAAGTGGGATTATGGGTTGAAAAGAGAATTTCTCTATTACCACCTACAAAATCATATTTGGATACCCGTTTGAAAGTCGTACACCACAATCTTGATTGCGAGTGAAGAATTGTAGTTCTTGGGCCACTTTTTCTCAACTTCGGGTCACGTTCCAGGGCCAAGTTTGAATGAAGTGGGATTACGGGTTGAAGAGAAAAGCTCTTGGTGTCCACGTAGGAAATCATATTTGGATACCCATTTGAGAGTTGTACACCACAGTCTTGATTGCGGGTGAAGACGTGTAGTTCTTGGGCCATGTTTTCTCAACATTGGGTCACATTCCAAGCCCAAGTTTAACGAAGTGGGATTACTGGTTGAATATCAAATCTCTCAGTGTCCACGTAAAAAATCATATTTGGATACCTATTTGAGAGTTTTAAACCACAGTCTTGATTGCGGGCGAAGACGTGTATTTCTTGGGCCTCCTTTCCTCAACTCTAGGTCATGTTCCAGGCCCAAGTTTGAACGAAGTGGGATTACAACTTGAAGAGAAAACCTCTCTGTGTCCATGGACGAAATCATATTTGGATACCCATGTAAGAGTTGTACACCACAATCTTGATTGTGAGTGAAGACGTGTAGTTCTTGGGCCGCTTTTTCTCAAATTCAGGTCACATTCCAGGCCCAAGTTTGAACGAAGTGGGATTATGGGTTGAAGAGAAAATTTCTCTGTGTCCGCGTATGAAATCATATTTGGATACCCATTTGAGAGTTGTACACCACAGTCTTGATTGCGGTCAAAGACGTGTAGTTCTTTGCCACTTTTTCTCAACTTCATGTCACGTTCCATGCCCAAGTTTGAACGAAGTGGTATTACGGGTTGAAGAGCAAAGATCTTTGTGTCCGTGTATGAAATCATTTTTGGATACCCATTTGAGAGTTGTACACCATAGTCTTGTTTGTCGGCGAAGACGAAAAGTTCTTGGGCTACTTTTTCTCAACTTCGGGTCATGTTCTAGGCCCAAGTTTGAACGAAGTGGCATTACGGGTTGAAGAGAAAAGCTCTTTGTGTCTGTGTATGAAATCATATTTGGATACCCATTTTAGAGTTGTACACCACAATCTTGATTGCAGGCGAAGATGTGTATTTCTTGGGACATTTTTTCTCAGCTTCGGGTGATGTTCCAGTCCCAAGTTTGAGCGAAGTGGGATTACGGGTTGAAGAGAAAAGCTCTATGTATCAGTGTACAAAATCATATTTGGCTACCCATTTGAGATTTGTACACCACAGTCTTGATTGCAGGCGAAGACATGTAGTTCTTGGGCCTCTTTTTCTCAAATTCGGGTCACGTTCCAAGCCCAAGTTTGAACGAAGTGGGATTAAGGGTTGAAAAGAAAAGTTCCTCGTTTCCACGTACGAAATCATATTTGGATACCCATTTGAGAGTTGTACAACACAGTCTTGATTGTGGGTGAAGACGTGTAGTTCTTGGGTTGCTTTTTCTCAACTTCGGGTCATGTTCCAAGCTCAAGTTTGAACGAAATGGTATTACAGGTTGAAGAGAAAAAATCTTTGTGTCCGCGTACGAAATCATATTTGGATACCCGTTTGAGAGTTGTACACCACAGTCTTGAGCCGCTTTTTCTCATCTGCGGGTCACGTTCCAAGCCCAAGTTTGAACAAAGTGGGATTACGGGTTGAAGAGAAAATCTCTATGTGTCCATGTACGAAATCATATTTGGATACCCATTTGAGAGTTGTACACCACAACCTTCATTGCAGGAGAAGACATGTAGTTCTTTAGCCTCTTTTTCTCTACTTTGGGTCACGTTCCAGGCCCAAGTTTAAATGAAGTGGGATTATGGGTTGAAAATAAAATTTCCTTGTTCCCACGTACAAAAACATATTTGCATACCCATTTGAGAGTTGTACACCATAGTCTTGATTGCGGGCGAAGACGTGTAGTTCTTGGATCGTTTTTTCTCAACTTTAGGTCACGTTCTGGACCCAAGTTTGAACAAAGTGTGATTATGGGTTGAAATGCAAGGTTCCATGTTTCCACATACGAAATGATTTTCGGATACCCATTTGAGAGTTGTAAACCACAGTCTTAATTCCAGGCGAAGACGTGTAGTTCTTGGGCCGCTTTTTCTCAACTTTGTGTCACGTTCCAGGCCCAAGTTTTAACAAAGTGGGATTATGGGATGAAAAGAAAAGTTCTCTGTTACCACGTACGAAATCATATTTGGATACACATTCGAGAGTTGTACACCACAGTCTTAGTTGCGGGCGAAGAATTGTAGTTCTTAGGCCACTTTTTATCAACTTCAGGTCACGTTCCATGCCCAAGTTTGAACGAACTGGGATTACGGGTTGAAAATAAAAGCTCTCGGTGTCCACATATGAAATCATATTTGGATACCTATTTGAGAATCATACACCAAAGTCTTGATTGCGGTCGAAGACGTGTAGTTCTTGGGCAGTTTTTTCTCAACTTCGGGTCACTTTCCAAGCCCAAGTTTTAATGAAGTGGGATTACTGGTTGAATGGAAAAGCTCTCAGTCTCCACGTAAAAAATCATATTTGGATACCTATTTGAGAGTTTTAGACCACAGTCTTGATTGTAGGCGAAGATGTGTATTTCTTGGGCCTCCTTTCCTCAACTTCGGGTCATGTTCCAGGCCCAAGTTTGAACGAAGTGGGATTACGGCTTGAAGATAAAAACTCTTTGTGTCTGTGTAAAAAATCATATTTGGATACCCATGTGAGAGTTGTACACCATAATCTTGATTGCGGGTGAAGACATGTAGTTCTTGGGTCGCTTTTTCTCAACTTCAGGTCACATTCAAGGCCCATGTTCGAACGAAGTGGGATTATGGGTTGAATAGAAAATCTCTCTGTGTCTGCGTATGAAATCATATTTGGATACCCATTTGAGAGTTGTACACCACAGTCTTGATTGCGGGCGAGGACGTGTAGTTCTTTGGCCACATTTTCTCAACTTCGTGTCACGTTCCAGGCCCAAGTTTGAATGAAGTGGTATTACGGGTTGAAGAGCAAAGCTCTTTGTGTCCGTGTATGAAATCATATTTGGATACCCATTTGAGAGTTGTACACCATAGTCTTGTTTGTCAGCGAAGACGTGTAGTTCTTGGGCTGCTTTTTCTCAAGTTCTGGTCATGTTCCAGGCACAAGTTTGAACGAAGTGGCATTACGGGTTGAAGAGAAAAGCTCTTTGTGTCTGTGTATGAAATCATATTTGGATACCCATTTGAGAGTTGTACACCACAGTCTTTATTGCAGGCGAAGACGTGTAGTTCTTGGGACTCTTTTTCGCAGCTTCAAGTCATGTTCCAATCCCATGTTTGAATGAAGTGGGATTACGGGTTGAAGAGAAAAGCTCTCTGTGTCCGTGTACAAAGTCATATTTGGATACCCATTTGAGATTTGTACACCACCGTCTTGATTGCAAGCGAAGATGTGTAGTTCTTGGGCCTCTTTTTCTCAACTTCAGGTCACGTTCCAGGCCCAAGTTTGAACGAAGTGGGATTAAGGATTGAAAAGCAAAGTTCCTCGTTTCTACGTACAAAATCATATTTGGATACCCATTTGAGAGTTGTACACCATAGTCTTGATTGTGGGCGAAGACGTGTAGATCTTGGGCTGCTTTTTCTCAACTTCGAGTCATGTTCCAGGCCCAAGTTTGAACGAAATGGAATTACGGGTTGAAGAGAAAAACTCTTTGTCTCCGCGTACAAAATCATATTTTGATACCCATTTGAGAGTTGTACACCACAGTCTTGATTGCGGGCGAAGACGTGTAGTTCTTAGGCAACTTTTTCTCAACTTCGAGTCACGTTCTAGGCCCAAGTTTGAACGAAGTGGGAATACGGGTTGAAGAGAAAATCTCTCAGTGTCTGTGTACGAAAAAATATTTGGATACCCATTTGAGAGTTCTACACCACAGTCTTGATAGCAGGAGAAAACATGTAGTTCTTGGGGCAATTTTTCTCAACTTCTAGTAACATTCCAGGCCCAAGTTCAAACGAAGTGGGATTATGGGTTGAAGAGAAAATCTCTCTGTGTCCACGTACAAAATCATATTTGGATACCCATTTGAGAGTTGTACATCACAGTCTTGATTGTGGGCGAAGAGGTGTAGTTCTTGGGCAACTTTTTCTCAACTTCGAGTCACATTCTCTGGCCTCTTTTTCTCAACTTCGGGTGGTGTTCCAGGCCCAATTTTGAATGAAGTGGTATTACAGGTTGAAGAGAAAATCTCTCTGTGTCCGTGTATGAAATCATATTTGGATACCCATTTGAGAATTGTACACCACAATATTGATTGCGGGCAAAAACGTGTAGTTCTTGGGCATTGTTTTCTCAACTTCAGTTTATGTTCCAGGCCCAAGTTTGAATGAAATGGGATTATGGGCTGAAGAGAAAATCTCTTTGTGTCCACATACAAAATCATATTTGGATACCCATTTGAGAGTTGTACACCACAGTCTTGATTGCAGGCGAAGACGTGTAGTTCGTGGGCCTCTTTTTATCAACTTCGGGTCACGTTCGAGGCCCAAGTTTGAACAAAGTGGGATTACGGGTTGAAGATCAAAGCTCTTTGTGTTCACGTACAAAATCATATTTGGATGCCCATTTGAGAGTTGTACAAGACAGTCTTGATTGCAGGCGAAGACGTGTAGTTCTTGGGCCACTTTTTCTCAACTTCGGGTCACATTCCAGGCCCAAGTTTGAACGAAGTGGGATTACGGGTTGAAGAGAAAATCTCTCTGTGTCTGCATAGGAAATCATATTTCGATACTCATTTGACAGTTGTACACCATAGTTTTGATTGTGAGCGAAGACGTGTAGTTCTGGGGCCGCGTTTTCTCAACTTCAGGTCACGTTCCAGGCCCAAGTTTGGAACGAAGTGGAACTATGGTTTGAAAATCAAAATACTTCATTTCCGAATATGAAATCATATTTGGATACCCATTTGAGAGTTTTAGACCACAATCTTTATTGTGGGCAAAGAAGTGTAGTTCTCAGGTCATTTTTTCTCAATTTCATGTCATGTTCCATGCACAAGTTGGAACGAAGTGGGATTACATGTTGAAAATAAAAACCCTATGATTCCAGGTATGAAATCATATTTGGATACCCATTTGAGAGTTTCACACCACAGTCTTGATTGTCGGCTAAGACATGTAGTTCTTGGGCATTTTTTCTCAAATTCGGGTCATGTTCCAGGCCCAAGTTTGAACGAAGTAGGATTACAGGTTGAAGAGAAAATCTCTCCGTGTCCGCGTACGAAATCATATTTGGATACCCATTTGAGAGTTGTACACCACAATCTTGATTGCGGACGAAGACGTGTAGTTTTTGGGCCTCTTTTTCTCAACCTCGGGTCACGTTCCAGGCCCATGTTTGAGCGAAGTGGGATTACAAGTTGAAGAGAAAAGCTCTTTGTATTCCCCTACAAAATCATATTTGGATACCCATTTGAGAGTTGTACACCATGGTCTTGATTCTGAGAAAAGATGTGTAGTTCTTGGCCAACTTTTACTCAACTTCAGGTCACGTTCCAGGCCCAAGTTTGAACAAAGTGGGATTACAGGTTGAAGACCAAGGCTCTCTGTGTCCGCGTACAAAATCATATTTGGATACCCATTTGAGAGTTGTACACCACAGTCTTGATTGTGGGCGAAGACGTGTAGTTCTTGGGCTGCTTTCTCTCAACTTCGGGTCACGTTCCAAGCCCAAGTTTGAACGAACTGGGATTATGGGTTGAAGAGAAAATCTCTTTTGTCCACGCACGAAATCATATTTGGATACCCATTTGAGATTTCTACACCACAGTTTTCATTGCGGGCGAAGACGTGTAGTTCTTATGCCTGTTTTTCTCAACCTCGGGTCATGTTCTAGGTCCAAGTTTGAACGAGGTGGGATTATGGGTTGAATATTAAAGCTCTTTTTTTCCGCGTATGAAATCATATTTGGATACCCATTTGAGAGTTGTACATCACAGTCTTGATATTGGGCGAAGAGGTGTAGTTCTTAGGCCGCTTGTTCTCAACTTCGAGTCACGTTCTAGGCCCAAGTTTGAACGAAGTGGGATTACAGGTTGAAGAGAAAAGATCTCTGTGTCCATGTTAGAAATCATATTTGGATACCCATTTGAGAGTTGTACACCTCAGTCTTGATTGCGGGTGAAGACGTGTAGTTCTTGGGTCATTTTTTCTTAACTTGGGGTCATGTTCCAGGCCCAAGTTTGAACGAAGTGGGATTACGGGTTAAAGAGAAAATCTCTTTGTGTCTGTATACGAAATCATATTTGGATACCCATTTTAAAGTTGTACACCACAGTTTTGATTACGAGTGAAGACGTGTAGTTCTTGGGCCTCTCTTTCTCAACTTGAGGTCATGTTCTAGGCCCAAGTTTGAGCGAAGTGGGATTAAGGGTTGAAGAGAAAATCTCTCTGTGTCCACGTATGAAATCATATTTAGATACCCATTTGAGAGTTGTACACCATAGTCTTGACTGCGGGCGAAGACGTGTGGTTCTTGGGACGCTTTTTGTCAACTTTGTGTCACGTTCTAGAGCCAAGCTTGAACAAAGTCAGATTACGGGTTGAAGAGAAAAGCTCTCCATGTTCGCGTATGAAATCATATTTGAATACCCATTTGAGAATTGTACACCATAGCCTTGATTGTGGGCGAAGACGTGTAGTTCTTGGGCCGCTTTTTCTCAACATTGGGTCACATTCCCGTACTAAGTTTGAATGAAGTGGGATTACTAGTTGAAGAGAAAATCTCTCTCTGTTCACGTAAGAAATCATATTTGGATAGCCATTTGAGAGTTTTACATAATAGTCTTGATTGCAGGCGAAGACGTGTTGTTCTTGGGCCTCTTTTTCTCAACTTTGGGTCACGTTCTAGACATAGGTTTGAACAAATTGGGATTACGGTTTGAAGAGAAAATATCTTTGTGTCAGCATACGAAATCATATTTGGATACCCATTTAAGATTTGTACACCATAGTCTTGATTGCAGGTGAAGACGTGTAGTGCTCTAGCTGCTTTTTCTCAACTTCGGTCCACATTCTAGGCCAAAGTTTCAACTAAGTGGGATTATGGGTTGAAGAGAAAAACTTCGTGTCTACGTACAAAATCATATTTGGATATCCATTTGAGATTTGGACACCACAGTCTTGATTGCGGGCGAAGAAATGTAGTTCTTGGGATGCTTTTTCTCAACTTTGTTTCATGTTCCAGTCCCAACTTTGAACGAAGTGGGATTACGGGTTGAAGAGAAAAGCTCTCTGTGTCCATGTACAAAATCATATTTGGATACCCATTTGAGATTTGTACACCACAATCTTGATTGCAGGCGAAGACGTGTAGTTCTTGGGCCTCTTTTTCTCAACTTTGGGTCACATTCCAGGCCCAAGTTTGAACGAAGTGGGATTAAGGGTTGAAAAGAAAAGTTCCTCGTTTCCACGTATGAAATCATATTTGGATACCCATTTGAGAGTTGTACACCACAGTCTTGATTGCGGGAGAAGACGTGTAGTTCTTGGGCCCCTTTTCTCAACTTCGGGTCACGTTCCAGGTCCAAGATTGAACGAAATGGGATTACAGGTTGAAGAGAAAATCTCTCTGTGTCCGCATACGAAATCATATTTGGATACCCATTTGAGAGTTGTACACCACAGTCATGATTGTGGGCGAACAAGTGTAGTTATTGGTCAGTGTTTTCTCAACTTCGGGTCACGTTCCAGGCCCAAGTTTGAATGATGTGGGATTACGGGTTGAAGATAAAATCTCTCGGTATCCGCATACGAAATCATATTTGGATACCCATTTGACAGGTGTACACCATAGTCTTGATAGTGGGGGAAGACGTGTAGTAGTTGGGGCTCTTTTTCTCAACTTCAGGTCACATTCCAGGCCCAAGTTTAAATGAAGTGGGATTACGGGTTGAAGAGAAAATCTCTTTGTGTCTGCGTACAAAATCATATTTGGATACCCATTTGAGAGTTGTACACCACAGTCTTGATTGCAGGAAAAGAGTTGTAGTTCTTGGGCCGTTTTTTCTAAACTTCGAGTCACGTTCTCTCGCTGCTTTTTCTCAACTTTGGGTCATGTTCCAAGCCCAAGTTTGAACAAAGTGGTATTACGGGTTGAAGAGAAAATATCTCTGTGTCCGTGTACGAAATCATATTTGGATACCCATTTGAGAGTTGTACACCACAGTCTTGATTGTGGGTGAAGACGTGTATTTCTTGGGCATTGTTTTCTCAACTTCGGTTCAGGTTCCATGCCCAAATTTGAACGAAGTGGGATTACGGGTTGAAGAGAAAAGCTCTTTGTGTCCACATACAAAATCATATTTGGATACCCATTTGAGAGTTGTACACCACAGTCTTGATTTCGGGCGAATACATGTAGTTCTTAGGCCTCTTTTTATCAACTTCAGGTCACGTTCGAGGCCCAAGTTTGAACGAAGAGGGATTAC
This sequence comes from Picea sitchensis, assembly GCA_010110895.2. Lineage (NCBI taxonomy): Eukaryota > Viridiplantae > Streptophyta > Pinopsida > Pinales > Pinaceae > Picea > Picea sitchensis. The sequence goes on from SNQJ01S0088211.1 coordinate 12,859, forward strand.
GGGTTAAAGAGAAAATCTCTCTATGTCCACATATGAAATCATATTTGGATACCCACTTGAGAGTTGTACACCACAGTCTTGATAGCGAGAGAAGATGTGTAGTTCTTGGGGCACTTTTTCTCAACTTTGGGTAACGTTCCATGCCCAAGTTTAATCGAAGTGGGATTATGGGTTGAAGAGAAAATATCTCATTGTCCATGCACGAAATCATATTTGGATAACCATTTGAGAGTTGTACACCACAGTCTTGATTGCGGGCGAAGAGGTGTAGTTCTTGGGCAACTTTTTCTCAACTTCAAGTCACGTTCTCTGGCCGCTTTTTCTCAACTTCAGGTGATGTTCCAGGCCCAAGTTTGAACGAAGTGGTATTACAGGTTGAAGAGAAAATCTCTCTGTGTCTGTGTACAAAATCATATTTGGATACCCATTTGAGAGTTGTACACCACAGTCTTGATTGTGGGGGAAGACGTGTAGTCCTTGGGCCTCTTTTTATCAACTTCGGGTCACGTTCGAGGCCCAAGTCTGAACGAAGTGGGATTACGGGTTGAAGATCAAAGCTCTCTATGTCTACTTACGAAACCATATTTGGATACCCATTTGAGAGTTGTACACCACATTCTTGATTGTGGGTGAAGACGTGTAGATCTTGGACGTCTTTTTCTCAACTTCGTCTCACGTTCCAGGCCCAAGTTTGAACGAAGTGGGATTATGAGTTGAATAAAAATCTCTCTATGTCTGCGTACAAAATCATGTTTGGATACTCATTTGAGATTTGTACACCATAGTCTTGATTGCGGGTGAAGACATGTAGTTCTTGGGCCTATTTTTCTCAACTTCGGGTCACGTTCGAGGCCCAAGTTTGAACTAAGTAGGATTACGGTTTGATGAGAAAATCTCTCTGTGTCCGTATACGAAATCATATTTGGATACCTATTTGAGAGTTGTACACCATAGTCATGATTGTGAGAAAGGATGTGTAGTTCTTGGGCCTTTCTGTATGAACTTTGGGTCACGTTCCATGCCCAAGTTTGAACGAAGTGGGATTACGGGTTGAAGAGAAAAGATCTATGTGTCCACGTATGAAATCATATTTGGATACCCATTTGAGAGTTGTACACCACAGTCTTGATTATGGCCGAAGACGTGTAGTTCTTGGGCCGCTTTTTCTCAAGTTCGGGTCATGTTCCAAGCCCAAGTTTGAACGAAGTGGGATTATGGGTTGAAGAACAAAGCTCTTTGTGTCCACGTACGAAATCATATTTTTATACCCATTTGAGAGTTTTACACCACAATCTTGATTGCGGGCGAAGACGTGTAGTTCTTGGGCTGCTTTTTCTCAATTTCGGGTCATGTTCCAGGCCCAAGTTTGAATGATGTGGGATTACGGGTTGAAGAGAAAATCTCTATGTGTCCGCGTACTAAATCATATTTGGATGCCCATTTGAGAGTTGTGCACTACAATTTTGATTGTGGGCAAAGACGTGTATTTCTTTGGCCTCTTTTTCTCAACTTCGAGTCACATTCCATGCCCAAGTTTGAATGAAGTGGGATTACGGGTTTAAGAGAAAATCTCTCCGTGTCGGCATAGGAAATCATATTTGCATAACCATTTGAGAGTTGTACACCACAGTCTTTATTGCGGGTGAAGACGTGGTGTTCTTGGGTTGTTTTTTCTTATCTTTGGGTCACGTTCCAGGCCCAAGTTTGGACGAAGTGGAATTATGAGTTGAAGAGCAAAGCTCTCCGTGTCCATATACGAAATCATATTTGGATACCCATTCGAGAGTTGTACACCACAGTCTTGATTGTGGGTGAAGACATGTAGTTCTTGGGCCATATTTTCTCAACTTCAGGTCATGCTCTAGGTGCAAGTTTGAACCAAGTGGGATTACGGGTTAAAGAGCAAAGCTTTCTGTGTCCGCGTACGAAATCATATTTGAATATCCATTTGACAGTTGTACACCACAGTCTTGATTGTGAGCGAGGACGTGTAGTTCTTGGGATGTTTTTTCTCAACTTTGGTTCACGTTCCAGGCCCAAGTTTGAACGAAGTGGGATTACGGGTTGAAGAGAAAAGCATTCTGTGTCCACGTACGAAATCATATTTGGATACCCATTTGAGAGTTGTACACCACAGTATTTTTTGCGAGCCGATTTTTCTCAACCTCGAGTCACGTTCCAGGCCCAAGTTTGATCAAAGTGGGATTACGGTTTGAAGAAAAAAACTATCTATCTCCACGTACGAAATCATATTTGGATACCCATTTGAGATTTGAACACCACAGTCTTTATTGTGGGCGAAGACGTGTAGTTCTTGGGCCACTTTTTCTCAACTTCGGGTCACATTCCAGTCCCAAGTTTGAACGAAGTGGGATTATAGGTTGAATAACAAAGCTCTATGTGTCTGCATACAGTCTTGATTGTGAGCGAAGACAACTAGTTCTTGGGCCGCTTTTTCTCAACTTTGGGTTACGTTCCAGGCCCAAGTTTGAACTAAGTGGGATTATGGGTTGAATAGAAAATCTCCCTGTGTCCGCGTACGAAATCATATTTGGAAACACATTTGAGAGTTTTACACCATAAGCTTGATTACTAGCGAGCACGTGTAGTTCTTGGGCCACTTTTTCTCAACTTCGGGTCACATTCCAGGCCCAATTTTGAATGAAGTGGGATTACAGGTTGAAGAGAAAAGCTCTCTGTGTCCGCATACGAAATCATATTTGGATACCCATATGAGAGTTGTACACCACAGTCTTGATTGTCTGCGAAGACCTGTAGTTCTTGGGCCACTTTTTCTCAACTTCGGTTCACGTTCCAGGCCCATGTTTAAACGAAGTGGGATTACGGGTTGAAGAGAAAATCTCTCCGTGTCCGTGTACAAATTAATATTTGGATACCCATTTGAGAGTTTTACACCATAGTCTTGATTGCAGGCGAAGACATGTAGTTCTTGGGCCGCTTTTTCTCAACTTTGGGTCATGTTCCAGGCCCAAGTTTGAACGAAGTGGTATTACGGGTTGAAGAGAAAAGCTCTCTATGTCCACGTACGAAATCATATTTGGAAACCCATTTGAGAGTTGTACACCACAGTCTTGATTGAGGGTGAAGACGTCTAGTTCTTGAGTCATTTTTTCTCATCTGCGGGTCACGTTCCAGGCCCAAGTTTGAACAAAGTGGGATTACAGGTTGAAGAGAAAATCTCTTTGTGTCCACGTATGAAATCATATTTGGATACCCATTTGAGAGTTGTACACCACAACCTTCATTGCAGGAGAAGACCTGTAGTTATTTAGCCGCTTTTCTCTACTTTGGGTCATGTTCTAGGCCCATGTTTGAACGAAGTGGGATTACGGGTTGAAGAGAAAAGTTCTCTTTGTCCGCATATGAAATCATATTTGGATACCCATTTGAGAGTAGTACACCTTGGCATTGATTGCGGGCGAAGACGTGTTGTTCTTGGGCCTCTTTTTCTCAACTTCGGTTCAAGTTCCAGGCCCAAGTTTGAACGAAGTGGGATTATGGGTTGAAGAGAAAATCTCTCTATGTCCGCGTAGGAAATCATATTTGGATACCCAATTGAGAGTTGTACACCATAGTCTTGATTGTGGGCAAAGAAGTGTAGTTCTTGGGCCGCTTTTTCTCAACTTCGGGTCACATTCTAGGCCCAATTTTAAATAAAGTGGGATTACAGGTTGAAGAGAAAATCTCTCCGTGTCCATGTACGAAATAATATTTGGATACCCATTTGAGAGTTCTACACCACAGTCTTGATTGCGGGAGAAGACGTGTAGTGCTATGGCCACTTTTTCTCAATTTCGAGTCACGTTCCAGGCCCAAGTTTGAATGAAGTGGTATTATGGGTTGAAGAGAAAAGATCTTTGTGTCCACGTACGAAATCATATTTGGATACCCATTTGAGAGTTGTACACCACAGTCTTGATTGCGGGCGAAGATGTGTAGTTCTTGGGCCGCTTTTTCTCAACTTCGGGTCCACGTACAAAATCATATTTAGATACCCATTTGAGATTTGTACACCATAGTCTTGATTGCAGGCGAAGACATGTAGTTCTTGGGCCGCTTTTTCTCAACTTCGTGTCATGTTCCATACCAAAGTTTGAACGAAGTGGGATTACAGGTTGAAGAGAAAAGCTCTCGGTGTCTGCATACAAAAGCATATTTGGATACCCATTTGAGAGTTGCACACCACAGTCTTGATTGTGGGCGATGACCTGTAGTTCTTGGGCCTATTTTTCTCAACTTCGGGTCACGTTCCAGGCCCAAGTTTTAACGAAGTGGGATTATGGGTTGAAGAGAAAATCTCTTCGTCTCCGCGTACGAAATCATATTTGGATACCCATTTGAGAGTTGTACATCATAGTCTTGATTGTGGGTGAAGAGGTGCAGTTCTTCAGCTGCTTTTTCTCAACTTCAAGTCACATTCTAGGCCCAAGTTTGAACGAAGTGGGATTACGGGTTCAAAAGAAAAGCTCTCCGTGTCCATGTTAGAAATCATATTTGGATTACCATTTGAGAGGTGTACACCACAGTCTGCATTGCGGGCGAAGACATGTAGTTCTTGGGTAAATTTTTCTCAACTTCTGGTCACATTCCAGGCCCAAGTTTGAACGAAGTGGGATTATGGGTTGAAGAGAAAATCTCTCTATGTCCGCATACGAAATCATATTTGGATACCCATTTGAGAGTTGTAGACCACAGTCTTGATTACGGTCGAAGACGTGTAGTTCTTGGGCTACTTTTTCTCAACTTTGGGCCATGTTCCAGGCCCAAGTTTGATCGAAGTGGGATTACGGGTTGAAGATCAAAGCTCTTTGTGTCCACGTACAAAATCATATTTGGATACCCATTTGAGAGTTGTACAAGAAAGTCTTGATTGCGGGCGAAGACATGTAGTTCTTGGGCCTCTTTAACTCAACTTTGGGTCACATTCCAGTCTCAAGTTTGAACGAAGTGGGATTACGAGTTGAAGAGAAAAGCTCTACGTGTGTGTGTACGAAATCATATTTGGATACCCATTTGAGATTTTTACGCCACAGTCTTGATTGCAGGCGAAGACCTGTACTTCTTGGGCCTCTTTTTCTCAACTTCGGGTTACATTCCAGGCCCAAGTTTGAACGAAGTGGGATTAAGCATTCAAAATAAAATTTCCTCATTTCCACGTATGAAATCATATTTGGATACCCATTTGAGAGTTGTAGACCATAGTCTTGATTTCGGGCGACGACATGTAGTTCTTGGCCCACCTTTTCTCAACTTCGGGTCACGTTCCTGGCCCAAGTTTGAACGAAGTGGGATTACGGGTTGAAAAGGAAAGATCCTTGTTTCCGTGTATGAAATAATATTTGGATACCCATTTGAGAGATGTACACCACAGTCTTTATTGCAGGCAAGGACGTGTAGTTCTTGGGCCAGTTTTTCTCAACTTTGTGTCACGTTCCAGATGCAAGTTTGAATGAAGTGGGATTATGGTTTGAAAAGAAAATTTCCTCGTTTATTTGTACGAAATCATATTTGGATATCCATTTGAGAGTTTTACACCACGGTCTTGATTGCGGGCGAAGACGTGTAGTTCTTGGGCCATTTTTTATCAACTTCGTGTCATGTTCCAGGCACAAGTTTGAACAAAGTGGGATTATGGGTTGAAAAGAAAAGTTCCCCATTTCCACGTACGAAATCATATTTGGATACCCATTTGAGAGTTGTACACCATAGTCTTAATTGCAAGCGAAGACGTGTAGTTCTTGGGCTGTTTTTTCTCAACTTTGGGTCACGTTCCAGGCCCAAGTTTGAACGAAGTGGGATTATGGGTTGAAAAGAAAATTTCCCCGTTTCCATGTACGAAATCATATTTGGATACCCATTTGAGAGTTGTACACCACAGTCTAGATTGTGGGCGAAGACATGTAGTTGTTGGGCTACTTTTTCTCAACATCGGGTCACATTCCAGGCCCAAGTTTGAACGAAGTGGGATTACGGGTTGAAGAGAAAAGCTCTCGGTGTCCACATGCAAAATCATATTTGGATACCCATTTGAGAGTTGTATACCATAGTCTCAATTGTGGGCGAAGACGTGTAGTTCTTGGGCCGTTTTTTCTCAACTTCGGGTCACTTTCCAGGCCCATGTTTGAAAGAAGTGAGATTACAGGTTGAAGAGAAAAGCTCTATGTGTCTGCGTACAGAATCATATTTGGATACCCATTTGAGATTTGTACACCAGAGTCTTGAATGCAGGCGAATACGTGTAGTTCTTGTGCCGCTTTTTCTCAACTTCATGTCACGTTCCAGGCCCAAGTTTGAACGAAGTGGGAATATGGGTTGAAAAGAAAATTTCCTCGTTTCCATGTACGAAATCATATTTGGATACCCATTGGAGAGTTGTACACCACAGTCTTGATTGTGGGCGAAGACATCTAGTTGTTGGGCTGATTTTTCTCAACTTCGGGTCACATTCCAGGCCCATGTTTAAATGAAATGGGATTATGGGTTGAAAAGTAAATTTCCTCGTTTCCACGTATGAAAACATATTTGCATACCCATTTGAGAGTTCTACACCACAATCTTGATTGCGGGAGAAGACGTGTTGTTCTTAGGTTGTTTTTTCTCAACTTCAGGTCACGTTCCAGACCCAAGTTTGAACGAAGTGTGATTATGGGTTGAAAAGAAAAGTTCAATGTTTCCACGTACAAAATCATTTTTGGATACCCATTTGAGAGTTGTAAACCACAGTCTTAATTCCAAGCGAAGACGTGTTGTTCTTGGGCCATTTTTTCTCAACTTCGTGTCACGTTCTAGGCCCAAGTTTTAACGAAGTGGGATTATGGGTTGAAAAGAGAAGTTCTCTATTACCACGTACGAAATCATATTTGGATACCCATTCGAGAGTTGTACACCACAGTCTTCATTGCGAGCGAATAATTGTAGTTCTTGGGCCACTTTTTCTCAACTTCGGGTCAGGTTCCAAGCCCAAGCTTGAACGAAGTGGGATTACGGGTTGAAGAGAAAGCTCTCGGTGTCCACGTACGAAATCATATCTGGATACCCATTTGAGAGTTGTACACCACAGTCTTGATTGCGGATGAAGACGTGTAGTTCTTGGGACATGTTTTCTCAACTTTGGGTCACGTTCCAAACCCAAGTTTAATGAAGTGGGATTACTGGTTGAATAGAAAAGCTCTCAGTGTCCACGTAAAAAATCATATTTGGATACCTATTTGAGAGTTTTACACCACAGTCTTGATTGTGGGCGAAGACGTGTATTTCTTGGGCCTCCTTTCCTCAACTTCGGGTCATGCTCCAGGCCCATGTTCGAACGAAGTAGGATTACGGCTTGAAGACAAAACCTCTCTGTGTCTGCGTACGAAATCATATTTGGATACCCATGTGAGAGTTGTACACCACAATCTTGATTGCGAGCGAAGACGTGTAGTTCTTGGGCCTCTTTTTCTCAACTTTGGGTCACATTCCAGTCCCAAGTTTGAACGAAGTGGGATTATGGGTTGAAGACAAAATCTCTTTGTGTCTGAGTATGAAATCATATTTGGATACCCATTTGAGAGTTGTACACCACAGTCTTGATTGCGGGCGAAAACGTGTAGTTCTTTGGCCACTTTTTCTCAACTTCGTTTCACGTTCCATGCGAAAGTTTGAACGAAGTGTTATTACGGGTTGAAGAGAAAAGCTCTTTGTGTCCGTGTATGAAATCATATTTGGATACCCATTTGAGAATTGTAGACCATAGTCTTGTTTGTCAACGAAGACGTGTAGTTCTTGGGCCGCTTTTTCTCAACTTCGGGTCATGTTCTAGGCCCAAGTTTGAACGAAGTGGCATTACGGGTTGAAGAGAAAAGCTCTTTGTGTCTGTGTATGAAATCATATTTGGATACCCATTTGAGAGTTGTACACCAAAGTCTTGATTGTAGACGAAGACGTGTAGTTCTTGGGACATTTTTTCTTAGCTTCGGGTGATGTTCTAGTCCCAAGTTTGAACGAAGTGGGATTACGGGTTGAAGGGAAAATCTCTCTGTATCCATGTACAAAATAATATTTGGATACCCAATTGAGATTTGTACACCACAGTCTTGATTGCAAGCGAAGACGTGTAGTTCTTGGGCCTCTTTTTCTCAACTTCAGGTCACGTTCCAAGCCCAAGTTTGAACGAAGTGGGATTAGGGGTTGAAAAGCAAAGTTCCTCGTTTCCACGTATGGAATCATATTTGGAATCGTAGTTCTTGGGCTGCTTTTTCTCAACTTCAGGTCACATTCCAGGCCCAAGTTTGAACAAAATGGCATTACGGGTTGAAGAGAAAAAATCTTTGTGTCCACGTACGAAATCATATTTGGATACCCGTTTGAGAGTTGTACACCACAGTCTTGAGACGCTTTTTCTCATCTACGGGTCACGTTCCAGGCCCAAGTTTGAACGAAGTGGGATTATGGGTTGAAGATAAAAGCTCTATGTCTCCACGTATGAAATCATATTTGGATACCCATTTGAGAGTTGTACACCACAACCTTCATTGTAGGAGAAGACCTGTAGTTCTTTAGCCACTTTTTTTCTACTTTGGGTCATGTTCCAGGCCCAAGTTTAAATGAAGTGGGATTATGGGTTGAAAAGAAAATTTCCTCGTTCCCATGTACGAAAACATATTTGCATACCCATTTGAGAGTTGTACACCACAGTCTTGATTGTGGGCGAAGACATTTAGTTCTTGGGCCGTTTTTTCTCAACTTCAGGTCACGTTCCAGACCCAAGTTTGAACGAAGTGTGATTATGGGTTGAAAAGAAAAGATCCATGTTTCCACATACGAAATCATTTTTGGATACCCATTTGAGAGTTGTAAACCACAGTCTTAATTCCAGGCAAAGAGGTGTACTTCTTAGGTTGCTTTTTCTCAACATCGTGTCACGTTCCAAGCCCAAATTTCAATGAAGTGAGATTATGGGTTGAAAAGAAAATTTCCCTGTTACCACGTACGAAATCATATGTGGATACCCATTCGAGAGTTGTACACCATAGTCTTGATTGCGGGCGAAGAATTCTAGTTCTTGGGCCACTTTTTCTCAACATCGGGTCATGTTCCAGGCCCAAGTTTGAACGAAGTGGGATTACGGGTTGAAGAGAAAAGCTCTCGGTGTGCATGTATGAAATCATAATTGGATACCCATTTGAGAGTTGTACACCACAGTCTTGATTGCGAGCGAAGACGTGTGGTTCTTGGGCTGCTTTTTCTCAACTTCGGGTCACATTCCAGGCCCAAGTTTGACAAAGTGGGATTATGGGTTGAAAAGAAAAGTTCCTCGTTTCCACGTATGAAATCATATTTGGATACCCATTTGAGAGTTGTACACCACAGTCTTAATTGCAGGCGAAGACATGTAGTTCTTGGGCTACGTTTTCTCAACTTCGGGTCATGTTCCAGGCCCAAGTTTGAACGAAGTGGGATTATGGGTTGAAAAGAAAATTTCCCCGTTTCCATATGCGAAATCATATTTGGATACCCGTTTGAGATTTGTACACCACAGTCTTGATTGTGGGCGAAGACATGTAGTTGTTGGGCTGCTTTTTCTCAACTTCGGGTCACGTTCCAGGCACAAGTTTAAATGAAGTGGGATTATGGGTTGAAAATTAAATTTCCTCGTTTCCACGTACGTAAACATATTTTCATACCCATTTGAGATTTGTACACCACAGTCTTGATTGCGGGCGAAGACGTGTAGTTCTTGGGTCATTTTTTCTCAACTTCGGGTCACATTCCAGACCCAAGTTTGAACGAAGTGTGATTATGGGTTGAAAAACAAAGTTCCATGTTTCCACATACGAAATCATTTTTGGATACCCATTTGAGAGTTGTAAACAACAGTCTTAATTGCAGGCGAAGAAGTGTAGTTCTTGGGCCTCTTTTTCTCAACTTTGTGTCACGTTCCAAGCCCAAGTTTTAACGAAGTGGAATTATGGGTTGAAAAGAAAAGTTCCCTGTTACCACGTACGAAATCATATTTGGATACACATTCGAGAGTTCTACACCACAATATTGATTGAGGGCGAAGAATTGTAGTTATTAGGCCACTTTTTCTCAACTTCAGGTCACGTTCCAGGCCCAAGTTTGAACGAAGTGGGATTACGGGTTGAAAAGAAAAGCTCTCGGTGTCCGCGTATGAAATCATATTTGGATACCCATTTGAGAGTTGTACACCACAGTCTTGATTGCGGGCAAAGACGTGTAGTGCTTGGGTCGTGTTTTCTCAACTTCGGGTCACGTCCCAAGCCCAAGTTTTAACGAAGTGGGATTACTGGTTGAATAGAAAAGCTCTTAGAATCCACGTAAAAAATCATATTTGGATACCTATTTGAGTGTTTTACACCACAGTCTTGATTGCGGGCGAAGACGTGTATTTCTTGGGCCTCCTTTGCTCAACTTCGGGTCATGTTCCAGGCCCAAGTTTGAATGAAGTGGGATTACAGCTTGAAGATAAAACCTCTCTGTGTCCACGTACAAAATCATATTTGGATACCCATGTGAGAGTTGTACACCACAATCTTGATTGCGGGTGAAGACGTGTAGTTCTTGGGTCGCTTTTTCTCAACTTCGGGTCACATTCAAGGCCCAAGTTTGAACGAAGTGAGATTATGGGTTGAATAGAAAAGCTCTATGTGTCTGCGTACGAAATCATATTTGGATACAAATTTGAGAGTTGTACACCACAGTCTTGATTGCGGGAAAAGACGTGTAGTTCTTGGGCCTCTTTTTCTCAACTTGGAGTCACGTTCTAGGCCCAATTTTGAACGAAGTGGGATTACAGGTTGAAGAGAAAAGATCTCCATGTCCACGTACGAAATCATATTTGGATACCCATTTGAGAGTTGTACACCACAGTCTTGATTGCATATAGAGAAGTGTAGTTCTCGAGCCCCTTTTTCTCAATTTCGGGTCACGTTCCAGCCACAAGTTTGAGCAAAGTGGGATTACGTATTGAAAAGCAAAACCCTATGTTTCCACGTATGAAATCATATTTGGATACCCATTTGAGAGTTGTACACCACAGTCTTGATTACGGGCTAAGAACTATAGTTCTTGGGCCGCTTTTTCTCAACTTCGGGTCATGTTCCAGGCCCAAGTTTGAACGAAGTGGTATTATGGGTTGAAGAGAAAAGCTCTCTGTGTCCACGTACGAAATCATATTTGGATACCCATTTGAGAGTTGTACACCATAATATTTTTTGTGAGTGAAGATGTCTAGTTCTTGGGGCGATTTTTCTCAACCTTGGGTCATGTTCCAGGACCAAGTTTGATCGAAGTGGGATTACGGGTTGAAGAGAAAATCTATCTATCTCCACGTACGAAATCATATTTTGATACCCATTTGAGATTTGAACACCACAGTCTTGATTGTGGGTGAAGACGTGTAGTTCTTTGGCCACTTTTTCTCAACTTCGGGTCACATTCCAGGCCCAAGTTTGAACGAAGTGGGATTATAGGTTGAAGAGAAAATCTCTCTGTGTCCACGTATGAAATCATATTTGGATACCCATTTGACATTTGTACACCAAAGTCTTGATTGTGGGCGAAGAAATCTAGTTCTTGGCCCACTTTTTCTCAACTTCGGGTCACGTTCCTAGCCCAAGTTTGAACGAAGTGGGATTACGGGTTGAAAAGGAAAGATCCACGTTTCCGCGTACGAAATAGTATTTGGATACCGATTTGAGAGATGTACACCACAGTCTTGATTGCAGGCGAGGACGTGTAGTTCTTGGGCCAGTTTTTCTCAACTTTGTGTCACGTTCCAGGCCCAAGTTTGAATGAAGTGGGATTATGGTTTGAAAAGAAAAGTTCCTCGTTTCCATGTACGAAATCATATTTGGATATCCATTTGAGAGTTTTACAGCACGGTCTTGATTGCGGGCGAAGACGTGTAGTTCTTGGGCCGCTTTTTATCAACTTCGTGTCATGTTCCAGGCACAAGTTTGAACAAAGTGGGATTATGGGTTGAAAAGAAAAGTTCCCCATTTCCACGTACGCAATCATATTTGGATACCCATTTGAGAGTTGTACACCACAGTCGTAATTGCAAGCGAAGACGTGTAGTTCTTGGGATGCTTTTTCTCAACTTTGGGTCACGTTCCAGGCCCAAGTTTTAACGAAGTGGGATTATGGGTTGAAAAGAAATTTCCCCGTTTCCATGTACGGAATCATATTTGGATACCCATTTGAGAGTTGTACACCATAGTCTTGATTGTGGGCGAAGACATGTAGTTGTTGGGCTACTTTTTCTCAACATCAGGTCACGTTCCAGGCCCAAGTTTGAACGAAATGGGATTACGGGTTGAAGAGAAAATCTCTCTGTGTCCACATACGAAATCATATTTGGATACCCATTTGAGAGTTGTACACCACAGTCTTGATTGTGGACGAAGACGTGTAGTTCTTGGGCCGCTTTTTCTCAACTTTGGGTCACGTTCCAGGCCCAAGTTTGAACAAAGTGGGATTATGGGTTGAAAAGAAATGTTCCCCGTTTCCATGTACGAAATCATATTTGGATACCCATTTGAGAGTTGTACAACACAGTCTTAATTGCGGGCGAAGACGTGTAGTTCTTGGGATTCTTTCTCTCAACTTCGGGTCACGTTCCAGGCCCAAGTTTGAACGAAGTGGGAATATGGGTTGAAAACAAAATTTCCCCATTTCCATGTATGAAATCATATTTGGATATCCATTTGAGAGTTGTACACCACAATCTTGATTGTGGGCGAAGACATGTAGTTGTTGGGCTGCTTTTTCTCAACTTCGGGTAACATTCCAGGACCAAGTTTAAATGAAATGGGATTATGGGTTGAAAAGTAAATTTCCTTGTTTCCACGTATGAAAACATATTTGCATACCCATTTGAGAGTTGTACACCACAGTCTTTGTTGCGGGCGAAGATGTGTTTTTCTTGGGTCATTTTTTCTCAACTTCAGGTCACGTTCCAGACCCAAGGTTGAAAAGCAAAGTTCCATGTTTCCACATACAAAATCATTTTTGGATACTCATTTGAGAGTTGTAAACCACAGTCTTAATTCCAAGTGAATACGTGTAGTTCTTGGGCCATTTTTTCTCAACTTCGTGTCACGTTCCAGGCCCAAGTTTTAACGAAGTGGGATTATGGGTTGAAAAGAGAAGTTCTCTATTACCATGTACGAAATCATATTTGGATATCCATTCGAGAGTTGTACACCACAGTCTTGATTGCGAGCGAAGAATTGTAGTTCTTAGGCCACTTTTTCTCAACTTCGGGTCACGTTCCAGGCCCAAGCTTGAACGAAGTGGGATTACGGGTTGAAGAGAAAATCTCTCGGTGTCCACGTGCGAAATCATATCTGGATACCCATTTCAGAGTTGTACACCACAGTCTTGATTGCGGATGAAGACGTGTAGTTCTTGGGCCATATTTTCTCAACTTCAGGTCACGTTCCAAGCCCAAGTTTAACGAAGTGGGATTACTGGTTGAATAGCAAAGCTCTCAGTGTCCACATAAAAAATCATATTTGGATACCACAGTGTTGATTGCGGGCGAACACGTGTATTTCTTGGGCCTCCTTTCCTCAACTTCGGGTCATGTTCCAGGCCCAAGTTCGAACGAAGTGGGATTACAGCTTGAAGAGAAAACCTCTCTGTGTCCACGTACGAAATCATATTTGGATACCCATGTGAGAGTTGTACACCACAATCTTGATTGCGAGCGAAGACGTGTAGTTCTTGGGCCGCTTTTTCTCAACTTTGGGTCACATTCCAGGCCCAAGTTTGAACGAAGTGGGATTATGGGTTGAAGAGAAAAGCTCTCTGTGTCCATGTATGAAATCATATTTGGACACCCATTTGAGAGTTGTACACCACAGTCTTGATTGCGGGCGAAGACGCGTAGTTCTTTGGCCACTTTTTCTCAACTTCGTTTCACGTTTCATGTGAAAGTTTGAACGAAGTGTTATTACGGGTTGAAGAGCAAAGCTCTTTGTGTCCGTGTATGAAATCATATTTGGATACCCATTTGAGAGTTGTACACCATAGTCTTGTTTGTCGACGAAGACGTGTAGTTCTTGGGCCGCTTTTTCTCAACTTCAGGTCATCTTCTAGGCCCAAGTTTGAACGAAGTGGCATTACTGGTTGAAGAGAAAAGCTCTTTGTGTCTGTGTATGAAATCATATTTGGATACCCATTTGAGAGTTGTACACCACAGTCTTGATTGCAGGCGAATACGTGTAGTTCTTGAAACGCTTTTTCTTAGCTTCGACTGATGTTCCAGTCCCAAGTTTGAATGAAGTGGGATTACGGGTTGAAGAGAAAAGCTCTATGTATCCGTGTACAAAATCATATTTGGATACCCATTTGAGATTTGTACACCACAGTCCTGATTGCAAGCGAAGACGTGTAGTTCTTGGGCCTCTTTTTCTCAACTTCAGGTCATGTTCCAAGCCCAAGTTTGAACGAAGTGGGATTAGGGGTTGAAAAGCAAAGTTCTGCGTTTCCATGTACGGAATCATATTTGGAATCATAGTTCTTGGGATGATTTTTCTCAACTTCGGGTTACATTCCAGGCCCAAGTTTGAACAAAATGGCATTATGGGTTGAAGAGAAAAAATCTTTGTGTACGCGTATGAAATCATATTTGGATGCCCATTTGAGAGTTGTACACCACAGTCTTGAGACACTTTTTCTCATCTGCGGGTCACGTTCCAGGCCCAAGTTTGAACGAAGTGGGATTACGGGTTGAAGAGAAAATCTCTATGTGTCCACGTACGAAATCATATTTGGATACCCATTTGAGAGTTGTACACCACAACCTTCATTGCAGGAGAAGACCTGTAGTTCCTTAGCCGCTTTTTCTCTACTTTGGGTCATGTTCCAGGCCCAATTTGAAATGAAGTGGGATTATGGGTTGAAAAGAAAATTTACTTGTTCCCACGTACGAAAACATATTTGCATACCCATTTGAGAGTTGTACACCACAGTCTTGATTGTGGGCGAAGACGTGTATTTCTTGGGCCGTTTTTTCTCAACTTCAGGTCACGTTCCAGACCCAAGTTTGAACGAAGTGTGATTATGGGTTGAAAAGAAAAGTTCCATGTTTCCACGTACAAAATCATTTTTGGATACCCATTTGAGAGATGTAAACCACAGTCTTAACTCCAGGCGAAGAGGTGTACTTCTTGGGCTGCTTTTTCTCAACATCGTGTCACGTTCCAGGCCCAAGTTTCAACAAAGTGGGATTATGGGTTGAAAAGAAAAGTTCCCTATTACCACGTACGAAATCATATGTGGATACCCATTCGAGAGTTGTGCACCATAGTCTTGATTGTGGGCGAAGAATTCTAGTTCTTGGGCCACTTTTTCTCAACATCGGGTCAAATTCCAGGCCCAAGTTTGAACGAAGTGGGATTACGGGTTGAAGAGAAAATCTCTCGGTGTCCGCGTATGAAATCATATTTGGATATCCAGTTGAGAGTTGTACACCACAGTCTTGATTGCGAGCGAAGCCGTGTGGTTCTTGGGCTGCTTTTTCTCAACTTCGGGTCACATTCCAGGCCCAAGTTTGAAAAAGTGGGATTATGGGATGAAAAGAAAAGTTCCTCGTTTCCACGTATGAAATCATATTTGGATACCCATTTGAGAGTTGTACACCACAGTCTTAATTGCGAGCGAAGACATGTAGTTCTTAGGCTACTTTTTCTCAACTTTGGGGCACGTTCCAGGCCCAAGTTTGAACGAAGTGGGATTATGGGTTGAAAAGAAAATTTCCCCGTTTCCATATGCGAAATCATATTTGGATACCCATTTGAGAGTTGTACACCACAGTCTTGATTGTGGGCGAAGACATGTAGTTGTTGGGTTGTTTTTTCTCAACTTCGGGTCACGTTCCAGGCGCAAGTTTAAATGAAGTGGGATTATGGGTTGAAAAGTAAATTTCCTCGTTTCCACGTAAGAAAACATATTTTCATACCCATTTTGAGAGTTGTACACCACAGTCTTGATTGCGGGCGAAAACGTGTAGTTCTTGGGTCGTTTTTTCTCAACTTCAGGTCACATTCCAGACCCAATTTTGAACGAAGTGTGATTATGGGTTGAAAAACAAAGTTCCATGTTTCCACATACGAAATCATTTTTGGATACCCATTTGAGAGTTGTAAACCACAGTCTTAATTGCAGGCAAAGAAGTGTAGTTCTTGGGCCTCTTTTTCTCAACTTTGTGTCACGTTCCAAGCCCAAGTTTTCACGAAGTGGAATTATGGGTTGAAAAGAAAAGTTCCCTCTTACCACGTACGAAATCATATTTGGATACCCATTCGAGAGTTCTACACCACAGTCTTGATTGAGGGCGAATAATTGTAGTTCTTAGGCCACTTTTTCTCAACTTCAGGTCACATTCCAGGCCCAAGTTTGAACGAAGTGGGATTACGGGTTGAAAAGAAAAGCTCTCGGTGTTCGCGTATGAAATCATATTTGGATACCCATTTGAGAGTTGTACACCACAGTCTTGATTGCGGGCGAAGACGTGTAGTTCTTGGGTCGTGTTTTCTCAACTTCGGGCCACGTCCCAAGCCCAAGTTTTAACGAAGTGGGATTACTGGTTGAATAGAAAATCTCTCAGCGTCCACGTAAAAAATCATATTTGGATACCTATTTGAGTGTTTTACACCACAGTCTTGATTGCGGGCGAAGACATGTATTTCTTGGGCCTCCTTTCCTCAACTTCGGGTAATGTTCCAGGCCCAAGTTTGAACAAAGTGGGATTACGGCTTGAAGATAAAACCTCTCTGTGTCCGCGTACGAAATCATATTTGGATACCCATGTGAGAGTTGTACACCACAATCTTGATTGCGGGTGAAGACTGTAGTTCTTGGTTTGCTTTTTCTCAACTTTGGGTCACATTCAAGGCCCAAGTTTGAACGAAGTGGGATTATGGGTTGAATAGAAAAGATCTCTATGTCTGTGTACGAATTCATATTTGGATACACATTTGAGAGTTGTACACCACAGTCTTGATTGCAGGCAAAGACGTGTAGTTCTTGGGCCTCTTTTTCTCAACTTCGAGTCACGTTCCAGGCCCAATTTTTAATGAAGTGGGATTACAGGTTGAAGAGCAAAGATCTCCATGTCCGCGTATGAAATCATATTTGGATACCCATTTGAGAGTTGTACACCACAGTCTTGATTGCAGATAAAGAAGTGTAGTTCTCAGGCTGCTTTTTCTCAATTCCGGGTCACATTCCAGCCACAAGTTCGAGCGAAGTGGGATTACGTATTGAAAAGAAAAACCCTATGTTTCCACGTATGAAATCATATTTGGATACCCATTTGAGAGTTGTACACCACAGTCTTGATTACGGGCTAAGAACTATAGTTCTTGGGCCACTTTTTCTCAACTTCGGGTCATGTTCCAGACCCAAGTTTGAACGAAGTGGGATTATGGGTTGAAGAGAAAATCTCTGTGTCCACGTACAAAATCATATTTGGATACCCATTTGAGAGTTGTACACCACAATATTTTTTTTGAGCGAAGATGTGTAGTTCTTGGGATGATTTTTCTCAACCTTGGGTCACGTTCCAGGCCCAAGTTTGATCGAAGTGGGATTACAGGTTGAAGAGAAAATCTATCTATCTCCACGTACGAAATCATATTTTGATACCCATTTGAGATTTGAACACCACAATCTTGATTGTGGGCGAAGACGTGTAGTTCTTTGACCACTTTTTCTCAACTTTGGGTCACATTCTAGGCCCAAGTTTGAATGAAGTGGGATTATAGGTTGAAGAGAAAATCTCTCTGTGTCCGCATATGAAATCATATTTGGATACCCATTTGAGAGTTGTAAACCAGAGTCTTGATTGCGGGCGAAGACGACTAGTTCTTGGGTCTCTTTTTCTTAACTTTGGGTTACGTTCCAGGCCCAAGTTTGAACTAAGTGGGATTATGGGTTGAAGAGAAAATATCTTTGTGTCTGAGTACGAAATCATATTTGGAAACCCATTTGAGAGTCTTACACCATAGGCTTGATTACTAGCGAACACGTGTAGTTCTTGGGCCACTTTTTCTAAACTTCAGGTCACGTTCCAGGCCCAAGTTTGAACAAAGTGAGATTATGGGTTGAGGAGAAAATCTCTCTGTGTCCGCATATGAAATCATATTTGGATACCCATTTGAGATTTGTACGCCACAATCTTGATTGCAGGCGAAGAGGTGTAGTTCTTGTGCCGCTTTTTCTCAACTTCGAGTCACGTTCCAGGCCCATGTTTGAACGAAGTAGGATTACTTGTTGAAGATAAATGCATTTCGTGTCAATGTACGACTTCATATTTGGATACCCATTTGAGATTTGTACACCACAATCTTGATTGTGGGCGAAGACCTGTAGTTCTTGGGCCACTTTTTCTCAACTTCGGTTCACGTTCCAGGCCCAAGTTTGAACGAAGTGGGATTACGGGTTGAAGAGAAAAGCTCTCTGTGTCCATGTACGAAATCATATTTGGATACCCATTTGAGAGTTGTACACCACAATATTTTTTGTGAGCGAAGATGTGTAGTTCTTGGGATGATTTTTCTCAACCTTGGGTCACGTTCCAGGCCCAAGTTTGATCGAAGTGGGATTACRGGTTGAAGAGAAAATCTATCTATCTCCACGTACGAAATCATATTTTGATACCCATTTGAGATTTGAACACCACARTCTTGATTGTGGGYGAAGACGTGTAGTTCTTTGRCCACTTTTTCTCAACTTYGGGTCAMATTCYAGKCCCAAGTTTGAAYGAAGTGGGAWTATAGGTTGAAGAGAAAATCTCTCTGTGTCCGCRTATGAAATCATATTTGGATACCCATTTGAGAGTTGTAMACCASAGTCTTGATTGCGGGCGAAGACGACTAGTTCTTGGGTYKCTTTTTCTYAAYTTTGGGTTACGTTCCAGGCCCAARTTTGAACTAAGTGGGATTATGGGTTGAAGAGAWAATMTCTYTGTGTCTGAGTACGAAATCATATTTGGAAACCCATTTGAGAGTCTTACACCATAGGCTTGATTACTAGCGAACACGTGTAGTTCTTGGGCCACTTTTTCTAAACTTCAGGTCACGTTCCAGGCCCAAGTTTGAACAAAGTGAGATTATGGGTTGAGGAGAAAATCTCTCTGTGTCCGCATATGAAATCATATTTGGATACCCATTTGAGATTTGTACGCCACAATCTTGATTGCAGGCGAAGAGGTGTAGTTCTTGTGCCGCTTTTTCTCAACTTCGAGTCACGTTCCAGGCCCATGTTTGAACGAAGTAGGATTACTTGTTGAAGAGAAATTCTCTTCATGTCCACGTACGACATCATATTTGGATAACCATTTGAGATTTGTACACCACAATCTTGATTGTGGGAGAAGACCTATAGTTCTTGGGCCACTTTTTCTCAACTTCGGTTCACGTTCCAGGCCCAAGTTTGAACAAAGTGGGATTACGGGTTGAAGAGAAAATATCTCCGTGTCCGCGTACGAATTCATATTTGGATACCCATTTGAGAGTTTTACACCATAGTCTTGATTGTGGGCGAAGATGTGTAGTTCTTGGGCCACTTTTTCTAAACTTTGGGTCATGTTCCAGGCCCAAGTTTGAATGAAGTGGTATTACAGGTTGAAGAGAAAAGCTCTATGTGTCCGCATACGAAATCATATTTGGATACCCATTTTAGAGTTGTACACCACAGTCTTGATTGAGGGTGAAGACATCCAGTTTTTGCAAAACCCGATGTTTTCGCGTATGAAATCATATTTGGATACCCATTTGAGATTTGTACACCATAGTCTTGATTACGGGCTAATACGTGTAGTTCTTGGGCCACTTTTTCTCAACTTTGGGTCTTGTTCCAGGCCCAAGTTTGACCGAAGTGGGATTACTGGTTGAAGAGAAAACCTCTTCGTGTCCACGTATGAAATCATATTTGGATACGCATTTGAGAGTTGTACACCACAATCTTGATTGTGGGCGAAGACGTGTAGTTCTTGGCCCAGTTTTTCTCAACTTCGGTTCACTTTCCAGGCCCATGTTTGAAAGAAGTGGGATTACGGGTTGAAGAGAAAAGCTCTCTGTGTCCACGTACAAAATCATATTTGGATACCCATTTGAGAGTTGTACACCATAGTCTTGATTGCAGGCAAAGACATGTAGTTCTTGGGCCGCTTTTTCTCAACTTCGTGTCACGTTCCAGACCAAGGTTTGAACGAAGTGGGATTACAGGTTGAAGAGAAAAGCTCTCGGTGTCCGCATACAAAATCATATTTGGATACCATTTTGAGAGTCGCACACCACAGTCTTGATTGCGGGTGATGACCTGTAGTTCTTGGGCCTGTTTTTCTCAACTTCAGGTCACGTTCCAAGCCCAAGTTTTAACGAAGTGGGATTATGGGTTGAAGAGAAAATCTCTCCATCTTTGCGTACGAAATCATATTTGGATACCCATTTGAGAGTTGTACTTTACAGTCTTGATTGTGGGCGAAGAGCTGTAGTTCTTGGGCCGCTTTTTCTCAACTTCAAGTCACATTCTAGGCCCAAGTTTGAACGAAGTGGGATTACGGGTTCAAAAGAAAATCTCTCCGTGTCCATGTTATAAATCATATTTGGATTCCCATTTGAGAGTTGTACACCACAGTCTTGATTACGGGCGAAGACGTGTATTTCTTCGGTAACTTTTTCTCAACTTCGGGTCACATTCCAGGCCCAAGTTTGAACGAAGTGGAATTATGGGTGGAAGAGAAAAGCTCTCTGTGTCCGCATACAAAATCATATTTGGATACCCATTTGAGAGTTGTACACCACAGTCTTGATTACGGGCGAAGATGTGTAGTTCTTGGGCCACTTTTTCTCAACTTCGGGGCACGTTCTAGGCCTAAGTTTGATAGAAGTGGGATTACGGGTTGAAGATCAAAGCTCTCTGTGTCTGCGTACAAAGTCATATTTGGATACCCATTTGAGAGTTGTACAAGAAAGTCTTGATTGCGGGTGAAGACCTGTTGTTCTTGGGCCTCTTTTTCTCAACTTTGGGTCACGTTTCGGGGCCAAGTCTGAATGAAGTCAGATTACGGATTGATTAGCAAAGATCTCCGTGTTCGCGTACGAAATCATATTTGGATACCCATTTGAGATTTGTACACCACAGTCTTGATTGCGGGAGAAGACTTGTAATTCTTGGGCCGCTTTTTCTGAACTTGGGCTCACGTTCCAGTTCCAAGTTTGAATGAAGTGGGATTACTGGTTGAAGAGAAAATCTCTCCTTGTCTGCGTATGAAATCATATTTGGTTACCCATATGAGAGTTGTACACCACAATCTTGATTGTGGGCGAAGACGTGTTGTTCTTGGGTCATTTTTTCTCAACTTCAGGTCATGTTCCAGGCCCAAGTTTGAAAAAAGTCAGATTATGGGTTGAAGAGGAAAGCTCTCCGTGTCTGTGTACGAAATAATATTTGGATACCCATTTGAGATTTGTACACCATAGTCTTGATTGCGGGTGAAGACATGTAGTTCTCTTACCTCTTTTTCTCAACTTCGGTTCATGTTCCAGGCCCAAGTTTGAACGAAATGGGATTATGGGTTGAAGAGCAAAGCTCTTCGTGTCCGCGTATGAAATCATATTTGGATATCCATTTAAGAGTTGTACACCATAGCCTTGATTGCAGGCGAAGATGTGTAGTTCTTGGGCCGCTTTTTCTCAACTCCGGGTCATGTTCCAGTCTCAAGTTTGAATGAAGTGGGATTACGAGTTGAACAGAAAAGCTCTACGTGTCCACGTATGAAATCATATTTGGATACCCATTTCAGATTTCTACACCACAGTCTTGATTGCAGGCGAAGACCTGTACTTCTTGGGCCTCTTTTTCTCAACTTCGGGTTACGTTCCAAGCCCAAGTTTGAACGAAGTGGGATTAAGGGTTGAAAAGCAAAGTTCCTCATTTCCATGTATGAAATCATATTTGGATACCCAATTGAGAGATGTACACCACAGTCTTGATTTCGGGCGAAGACGTCTAGTTCTTGGCCCGTTTTTTCTCAACTTTGGGTCACGTTCCTAGCCCAAGTTTGAACGAAGTGGGATTATGGGTTGAAAAGGAAAGATCCACGTTTCCATGTACGAAATAATATTTGGATACCCATTTGAGAGTTGTACACCACAGTCTTGATTGCGGGTGAGGAACTGTAGTTCTTGGGCCAGTTTTTCTCAACTTTGTGTCACGTTCCAGACCCAAGTTTGAATGAAGTGGGATTATGGTTTGAAAAGAAAAGTTCCTCGTTTCCATTTCATAGTTTTACACCATAGTCTTGATTGCAGGTGAAGACGTGTAGTTCTTGCGCCGCTTTTTATCAACTTCATGTCATGTTCCAGGCCCAAGTTTGAACAAAGTGGGATTATGGGTTGAAAAGAAAAGTTCCCCATTCCACGTATGAAATCATATTTGGATACCCATTTGAGAGTTGTACACCACTGTCTTAATTGCGGGCGAAGATGTGTAGTTCTTGGTCTGCTTTTTCTCAACTTCGGGTCACGTTCCAAGCCCAAGTTTGAACGAAGTGGGATTATGGGTTGAAAAGAAAATTTCCCCATTTCCATGTACGAAATCATATTTGGATACCCATTTGAGAGTTGTACACTACAGTCTTGATTGTGGGCGAAGACATGTAGTTGTTGGGCTACTTTTTCTCAACATCGGGTCACATTCCAGGCCCAAGTTTGAACGAAGTGTGATTACGGGTTGAAGAGAAAAGCTCTCGGTGTCCACGTACGAAATCATATTTGGATACCCATTTGAGAGTTTTACACCACAGTCTTGATTGCGGGCGAAGACATGTATTTCTTGGGCTGCTTTTTCTCAACTTCGGGTCACGTTGCAGATCCAAGTTTGAACCAAGTGGGATTATGGGTTGAAAAGAAAAGTTCCCCACTTCCACGTACGAAATCATATTTGGATACCCATTTGAGAGTTGTACACCACAGTCTTAATTGCGGGCGAAGACGTGTATTTCTTGGGCTACTTTTTCTCAACTTAGGGTCACGTTCCAGGCCCAAGTTTGAACGAAGTGGGATTATGGGTTGAAAAGAAAATTTCTCCATTTCCATGTACGAAATCATATTTGGATACCCATTTGAGAGTTGTACACCACGGTCTTAATTGTGGGCAAAGACATGTAGTTGTTGGGATGCTTTTTCTCAACTTTGGGTCACGTTCCAGTACCAAGTTTAAATGAAGTGGGATTATGGGTTGAAAAGTAAATTTCCTCGTTTCCACATACAAAAACATATTTGCATACCCATTTGAGAGTTGTACACCATAGTCTTGATTACAGGCAAAGACATGTAGTTCTTGGGTCGTTTTTTCTCAACTTCAGGTCACGTTCCAGACCCAAGTTTGAACGAAGTGTGATTATGGGTTGAAAAGCAAAGTTCCATGTTTCCACGTACAAAATCATTTTTGGATACCCATTTGAGAGTTGTAAACCACAGTCTTAATTCCAAGCGAAGATGTGTAGTTCTTGGGACGCTTTTTCTCAACTTCGTGTCACGTTCCAAGCCCAAGTTTTAATGAAGTGGGATTATGGGTTGAAAAGAGAAGTTCTCTATTACCACGTACAAAATCATAGTCTGATACCCATTCGAGAGTTGTACACCACCGTCTTGATTGCGAGCGAAGAATTGTAGTTCTTGGGCCACTTTTTCTCAACTTCGGGTCACGTTCGAGGCCCAAGTTTGAACGAAGTGTGATTATGGGTTGAAGAGAAAAGCTCTTGGTGTCCACGTACGAAATCATATTTGGATACCCATTTGAGAGTTGTACACCACAGTCTTGATTGCGGGTGAAGACGTGTAGTTCTTGGGCCATGTTTTCTCAACTTTGGGTCACGTTCCAAGCCCAAGTTTAACGAAGTGGGATTACTGGATGAATAGAAAAGCTCTTAGTGTCCACGTAAAAAATCATATTTGGATACCTATTTGAGAGTTTTACACCACAATCTTGATTGCAGGCGAAGACGTGTATTTCCTGGGCCTCCTTTCCTCAACTTCGGGTCATGTTCCAGGCCCAAGTTTGAATGAAGTGAGATTACGGCTTGAAGAGAAAACCTCTCTGTGTCCATGTACAAAATCATATTTGGATACCCATGTAAGAGTTGTACACCACAATATTGATTACGAGCGAAGACGTGTAGTTCTTGGGCCGCTTTTTCTCAACTTCGGGTCACATTCTAGGCCCAAGTTTGAACGAAGTGGGATTATGGGTTGAAGAGAAAATCTCTCTGTGTCCCACGTATGAAAACATATTTTCATACCCATTTGAGAGTTGTACACCACAGTCTTGATTGTGGGCGAAGACGTGTAGTTCTTGGGTCGTTTTTTCTCAACTTCAGGTCACGTTCCAGACCCAAGTTTCAACGAAGTGTGATTATGGGTTGAAAAGAAAAGTTCCTTGTTTCCACGGACGAAATCATTTTGGATACCCATTTGAGAGTTGTAAACCACAGTCTTAATTCCAGGCGAAGACGTGTAGTTCTTGGGCCGCTTTTTCTCAACTTTGTGTCACTTTCCAGGCCCAAGTTTTAACAAAGTGGGATTATGGGTTGAAAAGAAAAGTCCCCTGTTACCACGTACGAAATCATATTTCGATACACATTCGAGAGTTATACACCATAGTCTTAATTGTGGGCGAAGAATTGTAGTTCTTAGGCCACTTTTTATTAACTTCAGGTCATGTTCCATGCCTAAGTTTGAACGAAGTGGGATTACGGGTTGAAAATAAAATCTCTCGGTGTCCACGTATGAAATCATATTTGGATACCCATTTGAGAGTCGTACACCACAGTCTTGATTGCGGGTGAAGACGTGTAGTTCTTGGGCCGGGTTTTCTCAACTTCGGGTCACGTTTCAAGACCAAGTTTTAACGAAGTGGGATTACTGGTTGAATGGAAAAGCTCTTAGTGTCCACGTAAAAAATCATATTTCGATACCTATTTGAGAGTTTTAGACCACAGTCTTGATTGTAGGTGAAGGCGTGTATTTCTTGGGCCTCCTTTCCTCAACTTTGGGTCATGTTCCAGGCCCAAGTTTGAACGAAGTGGGATTACGGCTTGAAGATAAAACCTCTCTATGTTCGCATACGAAATCGTATTTGGATACCCATGTGAGAGTTGTACACCACAATCTTGATTGCGGGTGAAGACGTGTAGTTCTTGGGCCACTTTTTCTCAACTTCAGGTCACGTCCCAGGCCCAAGTTTGAACGAAGTGGGATTACGGGTTGAAAAGAAAATCTCTCGGTGTCCACGTATGAAGTCATATTTGGATACCCATTTGAGAGTTGTACACCACAGTCTTGATTGCGGGCGAAGACGTGTAGTTCTTGGGTCATGTTTTCTCAACTTCGGATCACGTCCCAAGCCCAAGTTTTAATGAAGTGGGATTACTGGTTGAATAGAAAATCTCTCAGCATCCACGTAAAAAATCATATTTGGATACCTATTTGAGTGGTTTACACCACAGTCTTGATTGCGGGCGAAGATGTGTATTTCTTGCGACTCCTTTCCTCAACTTCGAGTCATGTTCCAGGCCCAAGTTTGAACGAAGTGGGATTACGGCTTGAAGATAAAACCTCTCTGTGTCCGCGTACGAAATCATATTTGGATACCCATGTGAGAGTTGTACACCACAATCTTGATTGCAGGTGAAGACGTGTAGTTCTTGGGTCGCTTTTTCTCAACTTTGGGTCACATTCAAGGCCCAAGTTTGAACGAAGTGGGATTATGGGCTGAATAGAAAATCTCTCTATGTCTACGTACGAATTCATATTTGGATACGCATTTGAGAGTTGTACACCACAGTCTTGATTGCGGGCAAAGACATGTAGTTCTTGGGCCTCTTTTTCTCAACTTCGAGTCACGTTCCAGGCCCAATTTTGAACGAAGTGGGATTACAGGTTGAAGAGAAAAGATCTCCATGTCCACATACGAAATCATATTTGGATACCCATTCGAGAGTTGTACACCATAGTCTTGATTGCATATAAAGAAGTGTAGTTCTCGGGCCGCTTTTTCTCAATTTCGGGTCACATTCCAGCCACAAGTTCGAGCGAAGTGGGATTACGTATTGAAAATCAAAACCCTATGTTTCCACGTATGAAATCATATTTGG
This sequence comes from Picea sitchensis, assembly GCA_010110895.2. Classification (NCBI taxonomy): domain Eukaryota; kingdom Viridiplantae; phylum Streptophyta; class Pinopsida; order Pinales; family Pinaceae; genus Picea; species Picea sitchensis. Next base: position 39,053 of record SNQJ01S0088211.1, read on the forward strand.
ATACCCGTTTGAGAGTTGTACACCACAGTCTTGATTATGGGCTAAGAACTATAGTTCTTGGGCCGCTTTTTCTCAACTTCGGGTCATGTTCCAAGCCCAAGTTTGAACGAAGTGGGATTATGGGTTGAAGAGAAAAGCTCTCTGTGTCCACGTATGAAATCATATTTGGATACCCATTTGAGAGTTGTACACCACAATATTTTTTGTGAGCGAAGATGTGTAGTTCTTGGGATGATTTTTCTCAACCTTGGGTCACGTTCCAGGCCCAAGTTTGATCGAAGTGGGATTACGGGTTGAAGAGAAAATCTATCTATCTCCACGTACGAAATCATATTTTGATACCCATTTGAGATTTGAACACCACAGTCTTGATTGTGGGCGAAGACGTGTAGTTCTTTGACCACTTTTTCTCAACTTCGGGTCAAATTCCAGTCCCAAGTTTGAACGAAGTGGGAATATAGGTTGAAGAGAAAATCTCTCTGTGTCCGCGTATGAAATCATATTTGGATACCCATTTGAGAGTTGTACACCACAGTCTTGATTGCGGGCGAAGACGACTAGTTCTTGGGTTGCTTTTTCTCAATTTTGGGTTACGTTCCAGGCCCAAATTTGAACTAAGTGGGATTATGGGTTGAAGAGATAATCTCTCTGTGTCTGAGTACGAAATCATATTTGGAAACCCATTTGAGAGTCTTACACCATAGGCTTGATTACTAGCGAACACGTGTAGTTCTTGGGCCACTTTTTCTAAACTTCAGGTCACGTTCCAGGCCCAAGTTTGAACAAAGTGAGATTATGGGTTGAGGAGAAAATCTCTCTGTGTCCGCATATGAAATCATATTTGGATACCCATTTGAGATTTGTACGCCACAATCTTGATTGCAGGCGAAGAGGTGTAGTTCTTGTGCCGCTTTTTCTCAACTTCGAGTCACGTTCCAGGCCCATGTTTGAACGAAGTAGGATTACTTGTTGAAGATAAATGCATTTCGTGTCAATGTACGACTTCATATTTGGATACCCATTTGAGATTTGTACACCACAATCTTGATTGTGGGCGAAGACCTGTAGTTCTTGGGCCACTTTTTCTCAACTTCGGTTCACGTTCCAGGCCCAAGTTTGAACGAAGTGGGATTACGGGTTGAAGAGAAAATATCTTCGTGTCCACGTACGAATTCATATTTGGATACCCATTTGAGAGTTTTACACCATAGTCTTGATTGTAGGCGAAGATGTGTAGTTCTTGAGCCGCTTTTTCTAAACTTTGGGTCATGTTCCAGGCCCAAGTTTGAACGAAGTGGTATTACGGGTTGAAGAGAAAAGATCTATGTGTCCGCGTACGAAATCATATTTGGATACCCATTTGAGAGTTGTACACCACAGTCTTGATTGAGGGTGAAGACGTCTAGTTTTCGCAAAACCCAATGTTTTCGCATATGAAATCGTATTTGGATACCCATTTGAGAGTTGTACACCATAGTCTTGATTACGGGCTAAGACGTGTAGTTCTTGGGCCGCTTTTTCTCAACTTCGGGTCTTGTTCCAGGCCCAAGTTTGATCGAAGTGGGATTATGGGTTGAAGAGAAAAGCTCTTCGTGTCCACGTATGAAATCATATTTGGATACCCATTTGAGAGTTGTACACCACAATCTTGATTGTGGGCGAAGACGTGTAGTTCGTGGCCCGGTTTTTCTCAACTTCGGTTCACTTTCCAGGCCCATGTTTGAAAGAAGTGGGATTACGGGTTGAAGAGAAAAGCTCTCTGTGTCCACGTACAAAATAATATTTGGATACCCATATGAGAGTTGTACACCAAAATCTTTATTGCAGGAAAAGACATGTAGTTCTTGGGCCGCTTTTTCTCAACTTCGTGTCACGTTCCAGACCAAGGTTTGAACGAAGTGGGATTACAGGTTGAAAAGAAAAGCTCTCAATGTTCGCATACAAAATCATATTTGGATACCGATTTGAGAGTCGCACACCACAGTCTTGATTGCGGGTGATGACCTGTAGTTCTTGGGCCTGTTTTTCTCAACTTCGGGTCACATTCCAGGCCCAAGTTTTAATGAAGTAGGATTATGGGTTGAAGAGAAAAGCTCGCCATCTCTGCGTACGAAATCATACTTGGATACCCATTTGAGAGTTGTACATCACAGTCTTGATTGTGGGCGAAGAGGTGTAGTTCTTGGGCCGCTTTTTCTCAACTTCAAGTCACATTCTAGGCCCAAGTTTGAACGAAGTGGGATTACGGGTTCAAAAGAAAATCTCTCCATGTCCATGTTATAAATCATATTTGGATTCCCATTTGAGATTTGTACACCACAGTCTTGATTACGGGTGAAGACGTGTATTTCCTGGGTAACTTTTTCTCAACTTTGGGTCACATTCCAGTCCCAAGTTTGAACGAAGTGGAATTATGGGTTGAAGAGAAAAGCTCTTTGTGTCCGCATACAAAATCATATTTGGATACCCATTTGAGAGTTGTACACCACAGTCTTGATTACGGGCGAAGATGTGTAGTTCTTGGGCCACTTTTTCTCAACTTCGGGCCATGTTCCAGGCCTAAGTTTGATCGAAGTGGGTTTACGGGTTGAAGATCAAAGCTCTCTGTGTCCGCGTACAGAGTCATATTTGGATACCTATTTGAGAGTTGTACAAGAAAGTCTTGATTGCGGGCGAAGACGTGTAGTTCTTGGACCTCTTTTTCTCAACTTCGGGTCACGTTCCGGGGCCAAGTTTGAACGAAGTCTGATTACGGATTGATTAGCAAAGATCTTCGTGTTCGCGTACGAAATCATATTTGGATACCCATTTGAGATTTTTACACCACAGTCTTGATTGCGGGAGAAGACTTGTAATTCTTGGGCCGCATTTTCTGAACTTGGGCTCACGTTCCAGTTCCAAGTTTGAATGAAGTGGGATTACTGGTTGAAGAGAAAATCTCTCCTTGTCCGCGTATGAAATCATATTTGGTTACCCATTTGAGAGTTGTACACCACAGTCTTGATTGCGGGCGAAGACGTGTTGTTCTTGGGTCGCTTTTTCTCAACTTCAGGACACGTTCCAGGCCCAAGTTTGAAAAAAGTCAGATTATGGGTTGAAGAGAAAATCTCTCTGTGTCTGTGTACGAAATAATATTTGGATACCCATTTGAAATTTGTACACCATAGTCTTGATTGCAGGTGAAGACATGTAGTTCTCTTACCGCTTTTTCTCAACTTCGGTTCATGTTCCAGGCCCAAGTTTGAACGAAATGGGATTATCGGTTGAAGAGCAAAGCTCTTTGTGTCCACTTATGAAATCATATTTGGATATCCATTTGAGAGTTGTACACCATAGTCTTGATTGCAGGCGAAGACGTTTAGTTCTTGGGTTGCTTTTTCTCAACTTCGGGTCATGTTCCAGTCTCAAGTTTGAACGAAGTGGGATTACGAGTTGAAGAGAAAATCTCTACGTGTCCGCGTATGAAATCATATTTGGATACCCATTTGAGATTTCTACACCACTGTCTTGATTGCAGGCGAAGACCTGTACTTCTTGGGCCTCTTTTTCTCAACTTCGGGTTACATTTCAAGCCCAAGTTTGAACGAAGTGGGATTAAGGGTTGAAAAGAAAAGTTCCTCATTTCCACGTATGAAATCATATTTGGATACCCAATTGAGAGTTGTACACCACAGTCTTGATTTCGGGCGAAGACGTCTAGTTCTTGGCCCGTTTTTTCTCAACTTTGGGTCACGTTCCTAGCCCAAGTTTGAACGAAGTGGGATTACGGGTTGAAAAGGAAAGATCCACGTTTCCATGTACGAAATAATATTTGGATACCCATTTGAGAGTTGTACACCACAGTCTTGATTGCGGGCGAGGACCTGTAGTTCTTGGGCCAGTTTTTTTCAACTTTGTGTCACGTTCCAGGCCCAAGTTTGAATGAAGTGGGATTATGGTTTGAAAAGAAAAGTTCCTCGTTTCCATTTACGAAATCATATTTGGATATCCATTTCATAGTTTTACACCACAGTCTTGACTGCGGGCGAAGACGTGTAGTTCTTGCACCGCTTTCTATGCTCTTCGTGTCATGTTCCAGGCCCAAGTTTGAACAAAGTGGGATTATGGGTTGAAAAGAAAAGTTCCTCATTTCCACATACGAAAACATATTTGCATACCCATTTGAGAGTTGTACACCATAGTCTTGATTACAGGCGAAGACGTGTAGTTCTTGGGTCGTTTTTTCTCAACTTCAGGTCACGTTCCAGACCCAAGTTTGAACGAAGTGTGATTATGGGTTGAAAAGCAAAGTTCCATGTTTCCACATACAAAATCATTTTTGGATACCCATTTGAGAGTTGTAAACCACAGTCTTAATTCCAAGCGAAGACGTGTAGTTCTTGGGACGCTTTTTCTCAACTTCGTGTCACGTTCCAGGCCCAAGTTTTAATGAAGTGGGATTATGGGTTGAAAAGAGAAGTTCTCTATTACCACGTACAAAATCATATTTGGATACCCATTCGAGAGTTGTACACCACCGTCTTGATTGCGAGCGAAGAATTGTAGTTCTTGGGCCACTTTTTCTCAACTTCGGGTCACGTTTGAGGCCCAAGTTTGAACGAAGTGGGATTATGGGTTGAAGAGGAAAGCTCTTGGTGTCCACGTACGAAATCATATTTGGATACCCATTTGAGAGTTGTACACCACAGTCTTGATTGCGGGTGAAGACGTGTAGTTCTTGGGCCATGTTTTCTCAACTTTGGGTCATGTTCCAAGCCCAAGTTTAACGAAGTGCGATTACTGGTTGAATAGAAAAGCTCTCAGTGTCCACGCAAAAAATCATATTTGGATACCTATTTGAGAGTTTTACACCATAGTCTTGATTGCGGGCGAAGACGTGTATTTCTTGGGCCTCCTTTCCTCAACTTCGAGTCATGTTCCAGGCCCAAGTTTGAATGAAGTGAGATTACGGCTTGAAGAGAAAACCTCTCTGTGTCCGTGTACGAAATCATATTTGTATACCCATGTAAGAGTTGTACACCACAATCTTGATTGCGAGCGAAGACGTGTAGTTCTTGGGCCGCTTTTTCTCAACTTCGGGTCACATTCCAGGCCCAAGTTTGAACGAAGTGGGATTATGGGTTGAAGAGAAAATCTCTCTGTGTCCCACGTATGAAAAAATATTTTCATACCCATTTGAGAGTTGTACACCACAGTCTTGATTGTGGGCGAAGACGTGTAGTTCTTGGGTCATTTTTTCTCAACTTCAGGTCACGTTCCAGACCCAAGTTTGAACAAAGTGTGATTATGGGTTGAAAAGAAAAGTTCCTTGTTTCCACGGACGAAATTATTTTTGGATACCCATTTGAGAGTTGTAAACCACGATCTTAATTCCAGACGAAGAGGTGTACTTCTTGGGATGCTTTTTCACAAAATCGTGTCACGTTACAGGCCCAAGTTTCAACGAAGTGGGATTATGGGTTGAAAAAAAATTTCTTTGTTACCACGTACAAAATCATATGTGGATACCCATTCGAGATTTGTACACCATTGGCTTGATTGCGGGCGAAGAATTGTAGTTCTTGGACCACTTTTTCTCAACATCGGGTGACGTTCTAGGCCCAAGTTTGAACGAAGTGGGATTACGAGTTGAAGAGAAAATCTCTCGGTGTTTGCGTACGAAATCATATTTGGATACCCATTTGAGAGTTGTACACCACAGTCTTGATTGCGGGCGAAGACGTGTAGTTCTTGGGCCACTTTTTCTCAACTTCGGGTCACGTTCCAGGCCCAAGTTTGAACAAAGTAGGATTATGGATTGAAAAGAAAAGTTCCCCATTTCCACTTATGAAATCATATTTGGATACCCATTTAAGAGTTGTACACCACAATCTTAGTTGGGGGCGAAGACATGTAGTTCTTGGGCTACTTTTTCTCAACTTCGGGTCACGTTCCAGGCCCAAGTTTGAACGAAGTGGGATTATGGGTTGAAAAGAAAATTTCCCCGTTTCCATATGTGAAATCATATTTGGATACCCATTTGAGAGTTGTACACCACAGTCTTGATTGTGGGTGAAGACATGTAGTTGTTGGGCTTCTTTTTCTCAACTTCGGGTCACATTCCAGGCCCATGTTTAAATGAAGTGGGATTATGGGTTGAAAAGTAAATTTCCTCGTTTCCTCGTACGAAAACATATTTGCATACCCATTTGAGAATTGTACACCATAGTCTTGATTGCAGGCGAAGACGTGTAGTTCTTGGGTCGTTTTTTCTCAACTTTAGGTCACGTTCCAGACCCAAGTTTGAACGAAGTGTGATTATGGGTTGAAATGCAAAGTTCCATGTTTCCACATATGAAATGATTTTTGGATACCCATTTGAGAGTTGTAAACCACAGTCTTAATTCCAGGCGAAGACGTGTAGTTCTTGGGCCGCTTTTTCTCAACTTTGTGTCACTTTCCAGGCCCAAGTTTTAACAAAGTGGGATTATGGGTTGAACAGAAAATTCCCCTGTTACCACGTACGAAATCATATTTCGATACACATTCCAGAGTTGTACACCACAGTCTTAATTGTGGGCGAAGAATTGTAGTTCTTAGGCCACTTTTTATCAACTTCAGGTCACGTTCCATGCCCAAGTTTGAACGAAGTGGGATTAAGGGTTGAAAATAAAATCTCTCGGTATCCACGTATGAAATCATATTTGGATACCCATTTGAGATTCGTACACCACAGTCTTGATTGCGGGCGAAGACGTGTAGTTCTTGGGCCGGGTTTTCTCAACTTCGGGTCACGTTTCAAGACCAAGTTTTAACGAAGTGGGATTACTGGTTGAATGGAAAAG
>SNQJ01S0088211.1:46680-65390 GCA_010110895.2 Picea sitchensis
GTTGAATGGAAAAGCTCTCAGTGTCCACGTAAAAAAACATATTTGGATACCTATTTGAGAGTTTTAGACCACAGTCTTGATTGTAGGCGAAGACGTGTATTTCTTGGGCCTCCTTTCCTCAACTTCGGGTCATGTTCCAGGCCCAAGTTTGAACGAAGTTGGATTACTGCTTGAAGATAAAACCTCTCTATGTCCGCATACGAAATCGTATTTGGATACCCATGTGAGATTTGTACACCACAATCTTGATTGCGGGTGAAGACGTGTAGTTCTTGGGCTGCTTTTTCTCAACTTCGGGTCACATTCAAGGCCCAAGTTTGAACGAAGTGGGATTATGGGTTGAATAGAAAAGCTCTCTATGTCTGCGTACGAAATCATATTTGGATACCCATTTGAGAGTTGTACACCACAGTCTTGATTGCGAGCGAAGACATGTAGTTCTTTGGCCACTTTTTCTCAACTTCGTGTCACGTTCCATTCCCAAGTTTGAACGAAGTGGTATTACGGGTTGAAGAGAAAATTTCTTTGTGTTCGTGTATGAAATCATATTTGGATACCCATTTGAGAGTTGTACACCATAGTCTTGTTTGTCGATGAAGATGTGTAGTTCTTGGGCCGCTTTTTCTCAAGTTCGGGTCATGTTCCAGGCTCAAGTTTGAACGAAGTGGCATTACGGGTTGAAGAGAAAAGCTCTTTGTGTCTGTGTATGAAATCGTATTTGGATACCCATTTGAGAGTTGTACACCACAGTCTTGATTGCAGGCGAAGATGTGTAGTTCTTGGGACTCTTTTTCGCAGCTTCAGGTCATGTTCCAGTCCCATGTTTGAATGAAGTGGGATTACGGGTTGAAGAGAAAATCTCTATGTGTCCGTGTACAAAGTCATATTTGTATACCTATTTGAGATTTGTACACCACCGTCTTGATTTTAGGCGAAGACGTGTAGTTCTTGGGCCTCTTTTTCTCAACTTCAGGTCACGTTCCAAGCCCAAGTTTGAACGAAGTGGGATTAAGGATTGAAAAGAAAAGTTCCTCGTTTCCATGTACAAAATCATATTTGGATACCCATTTGAGAGTTGTACACCAGAGTCTTGATTGTGGGCGAAGACGTGTAGATCTTGGGCTGCCTTTTCTCAACTTCGCGTCACGTTCCAGGCCCAAGTTTGAACGAAATGGAATTACGGGTTGAAGAGAAAAACTCTTTGTCTCCGCGTACAAAATCATATTTTGATACCCATTTGAGAGTTGTACACCACAGTCTTGATTGCGGGTGAAGACGTGTAGTTCTTAGGAAACTTTTTCTCAACTTCGGGTCACGTTCCAGGCCCAAGTTTGAACGAAGTGGTATTACAAGTTGAAGAGAAAATCTCTCGGTGTCTGCATATGAAAAAATATTTGGATACCCATTTGAGAGTTTTACACCACAGTCTTGATAGCGGGAGAAGACATGTAGTTCTTGGGGCACTTTTCCTCAACTTCTGGTAACATTCCAGGCCCAAGTTCAAACGAAGTGGGATTATGGGTTGAAGAGAAAATCTCTCTGTGTCCACGTACAAAATCATATTTGGATACCCATTTGAGAGTTGTACACCACAGTCTTGATTGCGGGCGAAGAGGTGTAGTTCTTGGGCAACTTTTTTTCAACTTCGAGTCACGTTCTCTGGCTACTTTTTCTCAACTTCGGGTGATGTTCCAGGACCAATTTTGAACGAAGTGGTATTACAGGTTGAAGAGAAAATTCTATGTGTCTGTGTATGAAATCATATTTGGATACCCATTTGAGAGTTGTACACCACAATCTTGATTGCGGGTGAAGACGTGTAGTTCTTGGGCATTGTTTTCTCAACTTCAGTTTATGTTCCAGGCCCAAGTTTGAATGAAATGGGATTATGGGTTAAAGAGAAAATATCTTTGTGTCCACATACGAAATCGTATTTGGATACCCATTTGAGAGTTGTACACCACAGTATTGATTGCAGGCGAAGACGTGTAGTTCTTGGGCCTCTTTTTATCAACTTCGGGTCACGTTCGAGGCCCAAGTTTGAACAAAGTGGGATTACGGGTTGAAGATCAAAGCTCTCTGTGTCTGTGTACAAAATCATATTTGGATACCCATTTGAGAGTTGTACAAGACAGTCTTGATTTCGGGCGAAGACGTGTAGTTCTTGGGCCACTTTTTCTCAACTTCGGGTCACATTCTAGGCCCAAGTTTGAACGAAGTGGGATTATGGGTAGAAGAGAAAATATCTCTGTGTCCGCATACGAAATCATATTTCGATACTCATTTGACAGGTGTACACCACAGTTTTGATTGTGGGCGAAGACGTGTATTTCTGGGGCCGTGTTTTCTCAACTTCAGGTCACGTTCCAGGCCCAAGTTTGGAACGAAGTGGAACTATGGTTTGAAAATCAAAATACTTCATTTTCAAATATGAAATCATATTTGGATACCCATTTGAGAGTTTTACACCACAGTCTTGATTGTGGGCAAAGAAGTGTAGTTCTCGGGTCGCTTTTTCTCAATTTTGGGTCATGTTCCATGCACAAGTTGGAACGAAGTGGGATTACATGTTGAAAAGAAAAACCCTATGATTTCGGGTATGAAATCATATTTGGATACCCATTTGAGAGTTTCACACCACAGTCTTGATTGTCGGCTAAGATGTGTAGTTCTTGGGCGCTTTTTCTCAAATTCAGGTCATGTTCCAGGCCCAAGTTTGAACGAAATAGGATTACAGGTTGAAGAGAAAATCTCTCCGTGTCCACGTACGAAATCATATTTGGATACCCATTTGAGAGTTGTACACCACAATCTTGATTGCGGGCTAAGACGTGCATTTTTTGGGCCTCTTTTTCTCAACCTCGGTTCACGTTCCAGGCCCATGTTTGAACGAAGTGGGATTACGGGTTGAAGAGAAAAGCTCTTTGTGTTCCCCTACGAAATCATATTTGGATACCCATTTGAGAGTTGTACACCACGGTCTTGATTCTGGGAAAAGATGTGTAGTTATTGGCTATCTTTTACTCAACTTCAGGTCACGTTCCAGGCCCAAGTTTGAACAAAGTGGGATTACGGGTTGAAGACCAAGGCTCTTTGTGTCCGTGTAAAAAATCATATGTGGATACCCATTTGAGAGTTGTACACCACAATATTGATTGTGGGCGAAGACGTGTAGTTCTTGGGCCTCTTTTTCTCAACTTCGGGTCACGTTCCAGGCCCAAGTTTGAACGAAGTGGGATTACGGGTTGAAGAGAAAATCTCTTGTTTTCCACGCACGAAATCATATTTGGATACCCATTTGAGATTTGTACACCACATCCTTGATTGCGGGCGATGACGTGTAGTTCTTGGGCCTATTTTTCTCAACCTCAGGTCATGTTCCAGGCCCAAGTTTGAACAAGGTGGGATTATGGGTTGAAGATTAAAGCTCTTTGTGTCCACGTATGAAATCATATTTGGATACCCATTTGAGAGTTGTACATCACAGTCTTGATTGTTGGCGAAGAGATGTAGTTCTTAGGCCGCTTTTTCTCAGCTTCGAGTCACGTTCTAGGCCCAAGTTTGAACGAAGTGGGATTACGAGTTGAAGAGAAAAGCTCTCTGTGTCCATGTTAGAAATCATATTTGGATACCCATTTGAGAGTTGTACACCACAGTCTTGAATTCGGGTGAAGACGTGTAGTTCTTGGGTCATTTTTTCTTAACTTGGGGTCATGTTCCGGGCCCAAGTTTAAACGAAGTGAGATTACGGGTTAAAGAGAAAATCTCTCTGTGTCTGCATACCAAATCATTTTTGGATACCCATTTGAAATTTGTACACCACAGTTTTGATTACGGGTGAAGACGTGTAGTTCTTGGGCCTCTTTTTCTCAACTTCAGGTCATGTTCTAGGCCCAAGTTTGAACGAAGTGGGATTACGAGTTGAAGAGAAAATATCTCTGTGTCCACGTATGAAATCATATTTAGATACCCATTTGAGAGTTGTACACCATAGTCTTGACTGCGAGCGAAGACGTGTGGTTCTTGGGCCACTTTTTCTCAACTTCAGGTCACGTTCCAGGGCCAAGCTTGAACAAATCGGATTACGGGTTTAAGAGAAAAGCTCTCCATGTTCGCATACGAAATCATATTTGAATACCCATTTGAGAGTTGTACACCATAGTCTTGATTGTGGGTGAAGACGTGTAGTTCTTTGGCCGCTTTTTCTCAACATCAGGTCACGTTCCCGTACTAAGTTTGAACGAAGTGGGATTACTAGTTGAAGAGAAAATTTCTCTCTGTCCGCGTAAGAAATCATATTTGGATACCCATTTGAGATTTTTACATAATAGTCTTGATTGCAGGTGAAGACGTGTTGTTCTTGGGCCACTTTTTCTCAACTTTGGGTCATGTTCCAGACACAGGTTTGAACAAATTGGGATTATGGGTTGAAGAGAAAATCTCTATGTGTCTGTATACGAAATCATATTTGGATACCCATTTGAGATTTGTACACCATAGTCTTGATTGCGGGTGAAGACGTGTAGTGCTCTAGTTGCTTTTTCAAAACTTCGGTCCATGTTCCAGGCCAAAGTTTCAACGAAGTGGGATTACGGGTTGAAGAGAAAAGCTTCGTGTCTGTGTACGAAATCATATTTGGATATCCATTTGAGATTTTTACACCACAGTCTTGATTGCGGGCGAAGAAATGTAGTTCTTGGGACGCTTTTTCTCAACTTCGTTTCATGTTCCAGTCCCAACTTTGAACGAAGTGGGATTACGGGTTGAAGAGAAAAGATCTGTGTGTCCATGTACAAAATCATATTTGGAGACCCATTTGAGATTTGTACACCACATTCTTGATTGCAGGCGAAGACGTGCAGTTCTTGGGCCTCTTTTTCTCAACTTTGGGTCACGTTCCAGGCCCAACTTTGAACGAAGTGGGATTAAGGGTTGAAAAGCAAAGTTCCTCGTTTCCACATATGAAATCATATTTGGATACCCATTTGAGAGTTGTACACCACAGTCTTGATTGCGGGCGAAGACGTGTAGTTCTTGGGCCCCTTTTTCTCAACTTCGAGTCACGTTCCAGGTCCAAGTTTGAACGAAATGGGATTACAGGTTGAAGAGAAAATCTCTCTGTGTCTGCATACGAAATCATATTTGGATACCCATTTGAGAGTTGTACACCACAGTCTTGATTGTGGGCGAAGGAGTGTAGTTCTTGGGTAGTGTTTTCTCAACTTCGGGTCACGTTCCAGGCCCAAGTTTGAATGAAGTGGGATTACGGGTTGAAGAGAAAATCTCTCGGTATCTGCGTACAAAATCATATTTGGATACCCATTTGACATTTATACACCACAGTCTTGATAGCGGGGGAAGACATGTAGTAGTTGGGCCTCTTTTTCTCAACTTCAGGTCACATTCCAGGCCCAAGTTTAAATGAAGTTTGATTACGGGTTGAAGAGAAAATCTCTTTGTGTCTGCGTACAAAATCATATTTGGATACCCATTTGAGAGTTTCACACCACGGTCTTGATTGCAGGCAAAGAGTTGTAGTTCTTGGGCCGCTTTTTCTAAACTTTGAGTCACGTTCTCTAGCTGCTTTTTCTCAACTTTGGGTCATGTTCCAGGCCCAAGTTTGAACGAAGTGGTATTACGGGTTGAAGAGAAAATATCTATGTGTCCGTGTACGAAATCATATTTGGATACCCATTTGAGAGTTGTACACCACAGTCTTGATTGCGGGTGAAGACGTGTATTTCTTGGGCATCATTTTTTCAACCTCGGTTCATGTTCCAGGCCCAAATTTGAACGAAGTGGGATTATGGTTTGAAGAGAAAATCTCTTTGTGTCCACATACAAAATCATATTTGGATACCCATTTGAGAGTTGTACACCACAGTCTTGATTTCGGGCGAATACATGTAGTTTTTAGGCCTCTTTTTATCAACTTCGGGTCACGGTCGAGGCCCAAGTTTGAACGAAGAGGGATTACGTGTTAAAGAGAAAATATCTCCATGTCCACATATGAAATCATATTTGGATACCCACTTGAGAGTTGTACACCACAGTCTTGATAGCGGGAGAAGACGTGTAGTTCTTGGGGCACTTTTTCTCAACTTCAGGTAACGTTCTAGGCCCAAGTTTAAAGGAAGTGGGATTATGGGTTGAAGAGAAAATATCTCCTTGTCCATGTATGAAATCATATTTGGATTTCCATTTGAGAGTTGTACACCACAGTCTTTATTGTGGGCATATTCTTGGGCATATTTTTCTCAACTTCAAGTCACGTTCTCTGGCCACTTTTTCTCAACTTCAGGTGATGTTCCAGGCCCAAGTTTGAACGAAGTGGTATTACAGGTTGAAGAGAAAATCTCTCTGTGTCCGTGTACAACATCATATTTGGATACCCATTTGAGAGTTGTACACCACAGTCTTGATTGTGGGGGAAGACGTGTAGTCCTTGGGCCTCTTTTTATCAACTTCGGGTCACATTCGAGGCCCAAGTTTGAACGAAGTGGGATTACGGGTTGAATATCAAAGCTCTCTATGTCCACTTACGAAATCATATTTGGATACCCATTTGAGAGTTGTACACCACAGTCTTGATTGCAGGCGAAGACGTGTAGATCTTGGACCTCTTTTTCTCAACTTCGTCTCACATTCCAGGCCCAAGTTTGAACAAAGTAGGATTATGAGTTGAATAAAAATCTCTCTGTGTCTGCGTACGAAATCATATTTGGATACCCATTTGAGAGTTGTACACCACAGTCTTGATTGCGGGTGAAGACATGTAGTTCTTGGGCCTATTTTTCTCAACTTCGGGTCACGTTTGAGGCCCAAGTTTGAACGAAGTAGGATTACGGTTTGATGAGAAAATCTCTCTGTGTCTGCATACAATATCATATTTGGATACCTATTTGAGAGTTGTACACCATAGTCATGATTGCGAGCGAGGACGTGTAGTTCTTGGGCCTCTTTGTATGAACTTTGGGTCACGTTCCATGCCCAAGTTTGAACGAAGTGGGATTACGGGTTGAAGAGAAAAGATCTATGTGTCCACGTATGAAATCATATTTGGATACCCATTTGAGAGGTGTACACCACAGTCTTGATTGTGGCCGAAGACGTGTAGTTCTTGAGCCGCTTTTTCTCAACTTCAGGTCATGTTCCAGGCCCAAGTTTGAAGGAAGTGGGATTATGGGTTGAAGAACAAAGCTCTTTGTGTCCATGTACGAAATCATATTTTTATACCCATTTGAGAGTTTTACACCACAATCATGATTGCAGGCGAAGACGTGTATTTCTTGGGCCACGTTTTCTGAATTTCGGGTCATGTTCCAGGCCCAAGTTTGAACAATGTGGGATTACAGATTGAAGAGAAAAGCTCTATGTGTCTGCGTACGAAATCATATTTGGATGCCCATTTGAGAGTTGTGCACTACAATTTTGATTATGGGAAAAGACGTGTAGTTCTTGGGCCTCTTTTTCTCAACTTCGAGTCACATTCCATGCCCAAGTTTGAATGAAGTGGGATTACGGGTTGAAGAGAAAATCTCTCTGTGTCCCCGTACGAAATCATATTTGGATACCCATTTGAGAGTTGTACACGATAGTCTTGATTGTGGGCAAAGACGTGTAGTTCTTGGGCTGCTTTTTGTCAACTTCATGTCACGTTCCAAGCCCAAGTTTGAACGAAGTGGGATTACGGGTTGAAGAGAAAATCTCTCGCTGTCCACGTACGGAATCATATTTGGATACCCATTTGAGAGTTGTACACCACAATCTTGATTGTGGGTGAAGATGTGTAATTCTTGGGCCGCTTTTTCTCAACTTCGGGTCACATTCCAGGCCCAAGTTTGAACGAAGTGGGATTGTAGGTTGAGGAGAAAAACTCTCTATGTCTGCGTACAGAATCATATTTGGATAGCCATTTGAGAGTTTTACACCACAACCTTGATTGTGGGCGAAGACGTGTAGTTCTTCCCACTAGTACATATGACCAAATTTGAGATAGTTTTTTGTTGCTATTGCCACATTTATCCGTCACAATATCCATGAAATCCAAGTCTTTTTTTTGTCTCTATATCCACGAAATCATATTTGGATACCCATTTGAGTTGTACACCACAGTCTTGATTGAGGGTGAAGACATGTAGTTGTTGGGCCACTTTTTCTGAACTTTAGGTCACGTTTTAGGGCCAAGTTTGAACGAAGTTGAATTACGGGTTGAAGAGAAAAGCTCTCTGTGTTCTCGTACAAAATCATATTTATATACCCATTTGAGAGTTGTACACCATAGTCTTGATTGTGGGTGAAGATGTGTAGTTATTGGGCCTCTTTTTCTCAACTTCGGGTCACGTTCCAGTTCCAAGTTTGATCGAAGTTGGATTACTAGTTGAAGAGAAAAGCTCTCTATTTCCACATATGAAATCATATTTGGATACCCATTTGAGATTTGTACACCACAATCTTGATTGTGGGTGAAGACATGTTGTTCTTGGGCCACTTTTTCTCAACTTCGGGTCACGTTCCAGACCCAAGTTTGAACAAAGTGGGATTACGGGTTGAAGAGCAAAGCTCTTTGTGTCCGCGTATGAAATAATTTTTGGATACCCATTTGAGATTTGTACACCACAGTCTTGATTGTGGGTGAAGACATGTAGTGCTCTGGCCACTTTTTCTCAACTTCGGTTCACGTTCCAGGCCAAAGTTTCAACGAAGTGGGATTACGAGTTGAAGAAGAAATCTCTGTAACCATGTACGAAATCATATTTGGATATCCATTTGAGATTTGTACACCACAATATTGATTACAGGTGAAGACATGTAGTTCTTGGGCCTCTTTTTCTCAATTTTGGGTCACGTTCCAGGCCAAAGTTTCAACAAAGTGGGATTAAGGGTTGAAAACAAAAGTTCCTCATTTCCATGTACAAAATCATATTTGGATACCCATTTGAGAGTTGTACACCACATACTTGATTGTGGGTGAAGACGTGTAGTTCTTGGGCCGCTTTTGTCTCAACTTCGGGTCAAGCTCCAAGCCCAAGTTTGAACGAAATGGGATTATGGGTTGAAAAGAAAAGCTACCCGTTTCCACATACAAAATCATATTTGGATACCCATTTGAGAGTTGTACACCACAGTGTTGATTTCGGGCGAAGACATCTAGTTCTTGGCAAGCTTTTTCTCAACTCCGGATCACGTTCCAGGCCCAAGTTTGAACGAAGTGGGATTACGGGTTGAAAAGAAAAGCTCCCCATTTCCATGTACGAAATCATATTTGGATACCCATTTTAGAGTTGTACACCATGGTCTTGATTGTAGGAGAAGACGTGTAGTTCTTGGGCCAGTTTTTCTCAACTTCAGGTCATGTTCCAGGCCCAAGTTTGAACGAAGTGGGATTATGGGTTGAAAAGAAATGTTCCTCGTTTCCATGTACGAAATCATATTTGGATATCCATTTGAGAGCTGTACACCGCAGTATTGATTGCGGGTGAAGACGTGTAGTTCTTGGGACGCTTTTTATCAACATCGAGTCACGTTCCAGGCCCAAGTTTGAACAAAGTGGGATTATGGGTTGAAAAGAAAACTTTCTCGTTATCACGTACAAAATCATATTTGGATACCCATTTGAGAGTTGTACACCACAGTCTTGATTGTGGGCGAAGACATGTAGTTCTTGGGCCACTTTTTCTCAACTTCGTGTCACATTCCAGGCCCAAGTTTGAACGAAATGGGATTATGGTTTGAAAAGAAAATTTCCCTGTTTCCATGTATGAAATCATATTTGGATACCCATTTTAGAGTTGTACACCACAGTCTTGATTGTGGGTGAAGACGTGTAGTTCTTGGGCTTCTTTTTCTCAACTTCAGGTCACGTTCCAGGCCTAAGTTTGAACGAAGTGGGATTATGGGTTCAAAAGAAAAGCTACATGTTTCCACATACGAAATCATATTTGGATACCCATTTGAGAGTTGTACACCACAATCTTGATTTCGGACGAAGACGTCTAGTTCTTGGCCTGCTTTTCCTCAACTTCGTGTCACGTTCTAGGCCCAAGTTTGAACAAAGTGGGATTAGGGGTTTAAAAGAAAATCTCTCCATTTCCACGTATGAAATCATATTTGGATACCCATTTGAGAGTCATACAACACAGTCTTGATTGCGGGCGAAGACGTGTTCTCAACTTCGGGTCACATTCCAGGCCCAAGTTTGAACCAAGTGGGATTATGGGTTGAAAAGAAAAGTTCCTCGTTTCCATGTACGAAATCATATTTGGATATCGATTTGAGAGTTGTACACCACAATCTTGATTGTGGGCGAAGACATGTAGTTCTTGGGCCACTTTTTCTCAACTTCAGGTCACGTTCCAGGCCCAAGTTTAAACAAAATGGGATTATGGGTTGAAAAGAAAAGTTCCCCGTTTCCACGTACGAAATCATATTTGGATATCCATTTGAGAGTTGTACAACACAATCTTGATTGCGGGCGAAGACATGTAGTTCTTGGGCCGCTTTTTCTCAACTTCGAGTCACGTTCCAGGCCCAAGTTTGAACGAAGTGGGATTATGGGTTGAAAAGAAAATTTCCCCATTTCCACGTATGAAATCATATTTGGATACCCATTTCAGAGTCGTACAACACCGTCTTGATTGTGGGAAAAGACGTGTAGTTCTTGGGCCAGTTTTTCTCAACTTCGGGTCACGTTCCAGGCCCAAGTTTGAACGAAGTGGGATTATGGGTTGAAAAGAAAAGTTACTCGTTTCCACATACAAAATCATATTTGGATATCCATTTGAGAGTTGTACACCACAGTCTTGATTGCGGGCGAAGACATGTAGTTCTTGGGCCACTTTTTCTCAACTTCAAGTCACGTTCCACTCCCAAGTTTAAACAAAATGGGATTATGGGTTGAAAAGAAAAGTTCTTCGTTTCCACGTATGAAATCATATTTGGATACCCATTTTAGAGTTGTACAACACAATCTTGATTGTGGGCGAAGACGTGTAGTTCTTGGGCCACTTTTTCTCAACTTCGTGTCACGTTCTAGGCCCAAGTTTGAACAAACTGGGATTAGGGGTTGAAAAGAAAATCTCCCCGTTTCCACGTATGAAATCATATTTGGATACCCATTTGAGAGTCGTATAACACAGTCTTGATTGCGGGAAAAGATATGTAGTTCTTGGGCCAGTTTTTCTCAACTTCGGGTCACGTTCCAGGCCCAACTTTGAATGAAGTGGGATTATGGGTTGAAAATCAAAGTTCCTCCTTTCCACGTATGAAATCATATTTGGATATCCATTTGAGAGTTGTACACCACAGTCTTGATTGTGGGTGAAGACATGTAGTTCTTGGGCCGCTTTTTCTCAACTTTAGGTCACGTTCCAGGACGAAGTTTAAACAAAATGGGATTATGGGTTGAAAATAAAAGTTCGTCGTTTCCACGTACGAAATCATAATTGGATACCCATTTGAGAGTTGTACACCACAGTCTTGATTGCGGGTGAAGAAATGTAGTTCTTGGGCTGCTTTTTCTCAACTTCGGGTCACGTTCCAGACCCAAGTTTGAACGAAGTGGGATTATGGGTTGAAAAGAAATGTTCATCATTTCCACGTACGAAATCATTTTTGGATACCCATTTGAGAGTTGTAAACCACAGTCTTGATTCCAGGCGAAGACGTGTATTTCTTGGGCCATTTTTTCTCAACTTCGGGTCACGTTCTAGGCCCAAGTTTGAATGAAGTGGGATTATGGGTTGAAAAGTAAAGTTCCCCATTACCACGATCGAAATCATATTTGGATACCCATTCGAGAGTTGTACACCATAGTCTTGAGTGCAGGCGAAGACTTGTAGTTCTTGGGCCGCTTTTTCTCAACTTCAGGTCACGTTCCAAGCCCAAGTTTGAACGAAGTGGTATTACGGGTTGAAGAGAAAATCTCTCTGTGTCTGTGTATGAAATCATATTTGGATACCCATTTGAGACTTGTACACCACAGTCCTTATTGCCGGTGAAGACGTGTAGTTCTTGTGCCGCTTTTTCTCAACTTCGGGTCATGTTCCAAGCTCAAGTTTGAACGAAGTGGGATTACGGGTTGAATAGAAAAGTTCTTCGTGTCCACGTACAAAATCATATTTGGATACCCATTTGAGAGTTGTACACAACAGTGTTGATTGAGGGCGAAGACGTGTGTTTCGTGGGCCGTTTTTTCTCAACTTCGGTTCATTTTCTACGCCCAAGTTTGAACGAAGTGGGATTACGGGTTGAAGAGAAAACCTCTCTATGTTTGCGTACAAAATCATATTTGGATACCCAAGTGATAGTTGTACACCACAATCTTCATTGCGGGCAAAGACATGTAGTTCTTGGGCCACTTTTTCTCAAATCTAGGTCACCTTCCAGGCCCAATTTGAACGAAGTGGAATAACGGGTTGAAGAGAAAATCGCTCCATGTCCACGTACAAAATCATATTTGGATACCCATTTGAGAGTTGTACACCATAGTCTTGATTGCAGGAGAATACGTGTAGTTCTCTGGCCACTATTTCTCAACTTCGTGTCACGTTCTAGGACCAAGTTTGAAAGAAGTGGTATTATGATTTGAAGAGAAAATATCTTTGTGTCCATATACGAAATAATATTTGGATACTCATTTGAGAGTTGTACACCACAGTCTTGATTGCGGGTGAAGACATGTAGTTCTTGGGCCGCTTTTTATCAACTACGGGTCATGTTCCAGGACCAAGTTTGAACGAAGTGGCATTACCAGTTGAAGAGAAAAGCTCTCTGTGTCCGCGTACAAAATCATATTTTGATACCCATTTGAGAGTTGTACACCACAATCCTGATT
Source organism: Picea sitchensis (assembly GCA_010110895.2). Lineage (NCBI taxonomy): Eukaryota > Viridiplantae > Streptophyta > Pinopsida > Pinales > Pinaceae > Picea > Picea sitchensis. Next base: position 59,516 of record SNQJ01S0088211.1, read on the forward strand.
GTGGGTGAAGACGTGTAGTTCTTGGTCCTCTTTTTATCAACCTTGTGTCACGTTCCAGGCCTAAGTTTGAACGAAGTGAGATTACGGGTTGAAGTTCAAATCTCTCTATGTCTATCTATGAAATCATATTTGGATACCCATTTGACAGTTGTATGCCACAGTCTTAATTACGAGCGAGGACGTGTAGTTCTTGGGCCACTTTTTTCAACTTTGGGTCACGTTCCAAGCCCAATTTTGAACGAAGTGGGATTACGGGTTGAAGTGCAAAGCTCTCTGTGTCCGCATATGAAATCATATTTGGATGCCTATTTGAGAGTTGTACACCACAGTCTTGATTGTGGGAGAAGACATGTAGTTCTTGGGCTGCTTTTTCTCAACTTCGGGTCACGTTCCATGCCCAAGTCCGAACGAAGTGTGATGATGGGTTGACAAGAAAATATCTTTGTGTCTGTGTATAAAATCATATTTGGATACCCATTTGAGAGTTGTACACCATAGTCTTGAATGCGGGCGAAGACGTGTAGTTATTGGGCCACTTTTTTTCAACTTCGGGTCATGTTCCAGGCCTAAGTTTGAACAAAGTGGGATTATGGATTGAAGAAAAAAGCTCTATGTGTCCACGTACAAAATCATATTTGGACACCCTTTTGAGAGTTGTCCACCACAGTGTTGATTGTGGACGAAGACGTGTAGTTCTAGGGCCGCTTTTTCTCAACTTTGGGTACTGTTCCAGGCCCAAGTTTGAACAAAGTGGGATTACTGGTTGAAAAGTAAATATCTCATTGTGCACGTACGAAATCCTATTTGGATACCTATTTGAGAGTTTTACACCACAGTCTTGATTGTGGACGAAGATGTGTAGTTCCTACGCCTCGTTTTCTCAACTTCGGGTCACGTTCCATGCCCAAGTTTGAACGAAGTGGGATTACGGGTTGAAGAGAAAATCTCTCTGTGTCCACGTAAATCATATTTAGATACACTTTTCAGAGTTGTACACCACAGTCTTGATTGCAGGCAAAGACGTGTAGTTCTTGGGCCACTTTTTCTCAACTTCGTGTCATGTTCCAAGCCTAATTTTGAACGAAGTGGGATTACGGGTTTAAGAGAAAATCTCTCCATGTCCATGTATGAAATCATATCTGGATACCCATTTGAGAGTTGTACACCACAGTCTTGATTGCGGGCAAAGACGTGTAGTTCTAGGGCCACTTTTGCTAAACTTCGGGTCACGTTCCAGGCCCATGTTTGAACGAAGTGGGATTACGGGTTGTAGAGAAAATCTCTCTGTGTCCACGTAAGAAATCATATTTGGATACCCATTTGAGAGTTGTACACCACAGTCTTGATTGTAGGCGAAGACGTGTAGTTCTCTGGTCGTTTTTTGTCAACTTCGGGTAACGTTCTAGGCCCAAGTTTGAGAGTTGTACACCACAATCTTGATTGCGGGTGAAGATGTGTAGTTCTTGGGCCGCTTTTTCTCAACATCGAGTCATGTTCCAGGCCCAAGCTTGAACAAAGTGGGATTACGGGTTGAAGAGCAGAGCTCTCTGTGTCCACGTACGAAATCATATTTGGATACCCATTTGAGAGTTGTACACCACAGTCTTGATTGTGTGCGAAGACGTGTAGTTCTTGGGCCTCTTTTTCTCAACTTTTGGTCATGTTCCAGACCCAAGTTTGAACGAAATGGGATTATGGGTTGAAGATAAAATCTCTATGTGTCCGCGTATGAAATCATATTTGGATGCCCATTTGAGAGTTGTACACCACAATATTGATTGCGGGCAAAGACATGTAGTTCTTGGGCCTCTTTTTCTCATCTTCGGGACATGTTCCAGGCCCAAGTTTGAACAGAGTGGGATTTGGTGTTGAAGAGAAAATCTCTCTGTGTCTGCATACAAAATCATATTTGGATACCCATTTGAGAGTTGTACACCACAGTCTTGATTGAGTGTGAAGATGTGTTGTTCTTGGGCCTCTTTTTCTACTCTTCAGTTTACGTTCCAGGCCCAAGTTTGAATGAAGTGGGATTACAAGTTGAAGAGAAAATATCTTTGTTTCCACGTACGAAATCATATTTGGATACCCATTTGAGAGTTGTACACCACAGTCTTGATTGTCGGCGAAGACGTGTAGTTATGGGACCGCGTTTTCTAAACTTCGGGTGACGTTCCAGGCCCAAATTTTGAAACGAAGTGGAAATGCGGGTTGAAAATCAAAATCCTCCATTTCCAAATATGAAATCATATTTGGATACCCATTTGAGAGTATTTCTCGAGCCTCTTTTTCTCAACTTCGGGTCATGTTCCAAGCCCAAGTTGGAACGAAGTGGGATTACGTATTGAAAAGCAAAACCCTCTAATTCCGCATATGAAATCATATTTGGATACCCATTTGATTGCAGGCTAAGATGTCTAGTTCCTGGGCCCCTTTTTCTCAACTTCGGGTTATGTTTCAGGCCCAAGTTTGAACAAAGTGGGATTACGGGTTGAAGAGAAAAGATCTACGTGTCCACGTACGAAATCAAATTTTGATACTCATTTGAGAGTTGTACACCACAATTTTGATTGTGGGCGAAGACACATCGTTCTTGGGATGCTTTTTCTCAACATCGGGTCATGTTCCAAGCCCAAGTTTGAGCGAAGTGGTATTACAGGTTGAAGAGAAAATCTCTCAGTGTTCGCCTACAAAATCATATTTGGATACCCATTTGAGAGTTGTACACTATAGTCTTGATTGTGGGAAAATACGTGTAGTTCTTGGGCCGTTTTTTCTCAACTTCGGGTCACGTTTCAGGCCCAAGTTTGAGAGAAGTGGGATTACGGGTTGAAGAGAAAATCTCTTTGTGTCCACGTATGAAATCATATTTGGATACCAATTTGAGATTTGTACACCACAATCTTGATTGTGGGCGAAGATGTGTAGTTCTTGGGCATCTTTTTCTCAACTTCGGGTCACGTTCCAGGCCCAAGTTTGAACGAAGTGGGATTACGGGTTGAAGAGAAAATCTCTCGGTGTCCGCCTATGAAATCATATTTGGATACCCATTTGAGAGTTGTACACCACAATCTTGATAGCGGGAGAAGACATGTAGTTCTTGGGGTGCTTTTTCTCAACTTCGGGTCACATTCCAGGCCCAAGTTTAAATGAAGTGGGATTACAGGTTGATGAGAAAATCTCTCCATGTCTACGTATGAAATCACATTTGGATACCCATTTGAAAGTTGTACACCAAAGTCTTGATTGCGGGCGAAGAGGTGTAGTTCTTGGGTCGCTTTTTCTCAACTTCGAGTTACGTTCTCTGGCCGCTTTTTCTCAACTCCAGGTCATGTTCCAGGCCCATGTTTGAATGAAGTGGTATTAAAGGTTGAAGATAAAAGCTCTTTGTTTCCATGTATGAAATCATATTTGGATCCCCATTTGAGAGTTGTGCACCACAGTCTTGATTGCGGGCGAAGACGTGTAGTTCTTGGGCCACTTTTTCTCAACTTCGGGTCATGTTCCAGGACCAAGTTTGAATGATGTGGGATTACGGGTTGAAGAGAAAATCTCTCTGTGTCCACATACAAAATCATATTTGGATACCCATTTGACAGTTGTACACTACAGTCTTGATTGCGGGTGAATACGTGTAGTTCTTGGGCCTCTTTTTCTCAACTTCGAGTCATGTTCCATGTCCAAGTTTGAACGAACTGGGATTATGGGTTGAAGAGAAAATCTCTCCATGTATGTGTAGGAAATCATATTTGGATAACCATTTGAGAGTTGTACACTATAGTCTTGATTGCGGGAGAAGACGGGTAGTTTTTTGGCCGCTTTTTCTCAACTTCGGGTCACGTTCCAGGCCCAATTTTGAATGAAGTGGGATTATGGGTTGAAGAGAAAATCTCTCTGTGTCCCCGTACAAAATCATATTTGGATACCCATTTGAGAGTTGTACACCACAGTCTTGATTGTGGGCGAAGACTTGTAGTTCTTGGGCCTCTTTTTCTCAACTTTGTGTCACGTTCCAAGCCCATGTTTGAATGAAGCGGGATTACGGGTTGAAGATTAAATCTCTTTGTGTCCACGTACATAATCATATCTAGATACCCATTTGAGAGTTGTACACCACAGTCTTGATTGCGGGCGAAGATGTGTAGTTCTGGGGCCACTTTTTCTCAACTTCAGGTCACGTTCCAGGTCCAAGTTTGAACAAAGTGGGATTACGGATTGAAGAGAAAATCTCTCTATGTCCCCATACAAAATCATATTTGGATACCCATTTGAGAGTTTTACACCACAATCTTGATTGCGGGCGAAGACATGTAGTTCTTGGAACTAGTACATATGACTAAATTTGCGACGTTTTTTTGTTGCTATTGCCACACTTATCCGTCGCAATATCCACGAAATCCAAGACTTTTTTTCGTCGCTGTATCCATGAACTAGGTGTTTGTGGAAACAACGATGAAATTAGCTCTCCACATGTCATCACCATCAATATGGAAATGTAAAAAAAATGTTGAAAGTTGCGACGCAAAATCATGGAAATAGCGACGAAAATTTATGCCAAGACAAAAACTTACGACACAGATGTTGTATGTGCAACGCAAAACTGTGGAAAATTGTGACGCAAAAGCATGGAAATAGCGACAAAAATTTATGCAAGACCAAACTTACAACGTAGATGTTGTATGTGCAACGAAAATCCATGGCAAATTGCGACGAACTGCCGTCTCTATTGCCAAGGTTGTTCAAAATAAAAATTGGTTTCCTATGAACTATCGTCGATATTGCAACACGTCCTTTAAGTTAAAAAAAAATAATACATGGGATATGGTATTACCATATTACATTGTAATATGGTATACCATATTACAATGTAATATGGGATTACCATATTACATTATAATATGGTAATGCCATATTACATTGTAATATGGTAATGCCATATTACAATGTCTCTACTTTCTCAACAATATGCAAGAAGTTCTTTTTAAAAACAACTTAGGATAGTGATTTGTCCTGAGTGGGATGGTGACCTTGGCATTCAACAAGATAGGAAGTAATTCATTGATGATAATTGTAGCAGGTGTGCAGGTCCATAGGTGTAGCCGACATTTCTGTTGAAAGATGGATGTTAGAGAAAATGTGTAGATCTTTTATATTGAACAAGATTATAGTAATATATATATATCCCCTACAAATAATCAAGGCACTAATCAACCAAATATTGGAAGCATGTGTTATCATGAAGTTAGATTAGAAGTAAGGATACCAATATGACAATATACACAAAGAATAATTTGGAATATTACTTAAAAAAAAACACATGGATTGCATGAGTGTCATTATGCAATTTATATTACACAATACTATGACAACACTTCTAAGATTGATGGATGATATCTTAAGACCATTTCTCGACACCTTTATTGTAGCCTCCTTAGATGATATTTTGACTTTTAGCAAGATTTGGGAAGATCATTTGAAACATTTGGAGATGATATTTTTAACCCTTCAACACAATTAATTGCAATCAAACATGAAGAAATATGAGCTTGGAAAACAATTATTGTTGTGTATGGATTTTGTAGTTAGAGGATGTGAATTGTTTTATTGAACTAAGAAATATAAAATTCGTTGTAAATTGGTTGAACCCAGATAATTTAATTGAACCAAGGTAATTCATGGGGTTAGAAAATTGTTTAGGAATGAAGTGTCTCTTCAATGTGTTAGCACTCTGTAAATTTCCTAGAGGTTGAAAAGAAGAAATCTGCAAAGGTAACCTTAACCAACCGCTTTTAAAGCTGGGATCTAGCCCTTCCAGCTTCAGAGAGGGATCTCTCTATATGATTTAGCTTTGTTTTTAGTTTCAGATATTAGGCTAGGT
>SNQJ01S0088212.1:11261-24133 GCA_010110895.2 Picea sitchensis
AAGAACATTATGAGTTGATGACCTTTTTTTTGTAGGATGATATTAAGCCTTCACTACTTGGTTGGATTTTAGCAAGGACACCTTAGGTAGTTACATGGAAATAATACATCAATGTTTGGTACTTTGTGAATGAGGTTTGGTGTATAGTGAATATCAAAATGCAGGTATGAAATAGATTAGAATTATTCGTTTTAATTAAAAAACAAATCATTCTTTCTATAATTAAAGAAGCACATAAGAAGGAAGGTATGAATATTTAACTACATCGCTTGGTTGCATTTTGCACAAGAAAATAAAATCGATAGTTAATATGAATGCATTCAGAAAAATGGTGCATAGAAATATTAGAACTATGTAATATAAAGTATTTTATTCAAATTCCCAGGGATAAAACACAAACCAATTTGATATAAAATTTCCCACCATCTAAAGTTTGAATGATTTGTCTAGTTCAAAACCTCTAGATATCAAAACCTCATCTTAGGTTAGCTTCCCATATTCATAATTATTAATTTATCTTTAATCCTGAGGATGAGATGAAGAGATCAGGCCAAAGACTAGCCAAAATCTCATGGGAAGGGGCAGTTACAGAACTTGAAACCTCTTAAGCATGGGCATTCAAATAGATTGCATAATATACTTGCAGAGAAAGAAACATTTTGTGAACTAAATGACAAACATCCTTGTTTTATCCAAATTTCAGTCACCCTCACTCTATTTCCAAATCCATGCATAGATTCTTGCAACTATTTTTCATTGGCACTTCAGTCAGATCTTCCAATTGTTGGAATACCTCAAGAATTCTTGAGATGAGATGTCAATTTGAAAATAAATAACTATCATATTTGTAAGGAAACATCACAAAAACCATTACAAGTCTCTATGAGACAGTGTGGTTATAATACCTATTTCAACACCATAATCAACCTCTTCGAAATAATAGTGACACATTGTATTTTCTAGATACAAACTATAACTCAGCTATTGAGTGGTTGTTGATTTTGATACGAGCCATCCACAAAGCTATAAATGGATAAAAGTAGTAAATGATAGTCATCACAAGTATTTGATTTCATGTGCTATTGGCTTCCTTTATAAGTTGTTGCACAGAGCTAGGGTCACTATAAAAATTATGTTGAAATTTTTTCATTAAAAATGCAATTTGATTTATACATATCATTGTATCTTACATATCATCAAAAATGCAGTTTGAGTGGAATAAATTACACCAGGTTTTGTAACACTGAAATAAATATATGATCTTGACCAACTAATGAATAGATAGAAATTAGATTATGACCACTCTCAGCTTCTGGAGTCTAGTATACATTTTAAGAAAACACCTGGAAAATTGAGGGTCTTGGGAAGGTTTAGAGACCTTGGTACTTGAATATGATACTATGGAAAAATAAAAGTTCCATTTTTTAATATGAGGTTGTGAAAACATAGTCAGAAACAATTCCATACAAATAAATATTTCACAATTCATTAATCCATGTAATTGACAATGGACCTCCAGAGAAGGCCAAGACCTTTTTTTTCTGCTAATAAATTATCTCCAGAAATGAAATGGTATGGAATCCATAATGGAATTTTGTCTAACCCATCTATGGATGTTTTGTAAATTCCTATGCCCACCTATTACCATATTTAATGGGCTCTCAAGTCTATCCATAAAAAGAATGTATCCTTGTTGAGAATCCCCTTCCTTCTTTGCACAATTAATTGACATCATCAATGAGGCCTACAACACAAATGATGTTCAAATTATGAATGGGTCCATGTGGAAGAACCATCCTATAACTCATTAAATTAAAAAACTGTTGGGAAATTTAGACCTATTTGGAAAATTAAATTCAGTAAGAACTCAATCCATGATGATCATGTGTTTTTCCATCAAATATAGGTAAAGCATTTTTTCAGGAAACATAAATTCCTTCCTTTTCAAATCTCTCACTTACCCTTTTCTATAAATTCATTATGAAGAGGGCCATTTCCAGGTTAGAAAAGCAATATTTTCCATGACATCATAATGTTATGATGTATGTATTTATTATTTACATTCGAATACAAGGTCATCCTTTGTTTCCTTTTATACGAATGCAGTTATTGTTGGCTGTTGTGTGTGGGCATCAACCATCCTAGTTGTAGTAGAACATTGATAATGGTAATAATTATGTGTTTATGGTAATAATTAAAATTGTCACTAGCATAGGGGCTACACGTAACTGCTTCAGTTTCCCTCTTTATTGAGGAAAGGTCTATGGCTCAACCTATATCATCGGATTGGAAAGATGACTCTCAAAAGATAGAAATTTTCACATTCCTTGATTACTAAGTAATTTGTTAAACATCTCTACACTTCATTGACCATACAGAGATTGCATAATTATATGGGTGTCATAGCAGATAATGGTGAGATAGTTGGGCATAACCAGTCCTATAGGCTAGTCCTAGTTAACAAATGGATAATTTAAATATGTCCCTTTAGTCCATGACATCCACCAAGTCCAGTTGTGATATTTAGTTAAGACTAATTTCCTAGAAGTATATGTCTAGAAGGACTAGTCTATCTTGTTTTGTATGTGACATGTTTTGGAAATTTATTGTTCTTTGCTTCTGAATATGTCATGGAAATTTCTATTCAAAATTATTTTCTATTGACAGATTCATTGTTCTCAAAATTTGAACCAGTTGACCCCAAAAGATCGAGCTCGTAAAAGAAAAAAGAAAGAAAGAATGGAAAATCTAGATTTTAGTTGTATGGATATGTTACAGAAATCCAATCTAGTGGTGCAAATGTACAACGTACCCATTTTACAAAGGAATCTCATGATGTCACTCTTCATTTTCAGAGTATAAGCCTTACTAAATAGGCATTGATTATTTTTTTACTATTTTATATTATAATATTTTTTTGTCATTATACATTTAATTAATCATCAAGTCTTAACAACACTCTCAATGACATCAAGCTAAAAAATGAATTTATTTTAGATATTTTTAAATGATAACATTTCGAATTATGTATATGCAACCTCTAGTAGATAAAGTCTTCTTCCTTGCTATAATTTGTGATGGATTTCATAGCTAGTTTCAGGTTATTATAATGGTGTGCACATTGTAGTTGAGTACAATATGCTAAGCACAATTTTCACCAGAATAATCATTTTGAAGCTTGAGCATTAAAATAAAAAATTAGTTGGGTTTGGAACTGATAAGTGGTATTAGAGTTGTGGTTGTTATGGTGAATTCAAAGGGAAATTGAGAAATTCCCCAATACCCTACCATCCTAGAAAGCACTGGGGTGGTCATGTACATGAAAATGGAATATAGTATCCCTAGTTTGATCCCACGTTGTAATTGTATATATGTACACATGCTATTTTAAGTTGATGAGCCAATAACTTTTGGGTTGTCGTGCATGTGTATGCATGTTTTGGGTCGGAATGGATATGATGAGCAAAGGTTGAAGAACCTGTATTGTAATATGTAGGTAAACACTAATTAATAAAAAAACATCATTGTTGCAAACCATCTGAGAAAAAGAGTGTTGGGGACTAGGAACACGAGAGGGAAAGGAGAGGGGGAGAAATGGATTAGCAAGGGGGGTAATTTAGGAAAATGTTATCTTTACTCTTAGCCTAAGTTATAAAATGATGAGATATATTTCCTAAGTGAAAATTATATCTCAAGTTCAAACATTTTCCTAAGGGGGGATTCTTTGAGTGCCACATGGCAAGTTAAGGACATGCATACTTAAAACTTGTTTTAAATGGACAAGGGGTCCATTCCATTCCAATTTGATTATAATCTAAGCCATTCTAATTCCACACTTTACCATTCCTTGACATTTTGTGATCAATGCATGCGGAGTTCATGTTGGAGGGTGAGCTAGGATAAATCTCTTACTATGTTTGTTTATGAATCCATTCAATTATAGGTGAATTATGTTAGGGATGTAGTGCACGATTATCATTGGGTTTCCTTGAGGAAGGCTGGATACCTAGAGTGAGAATTGTTTGGGTTGTTTCCCAAGGTGTGAAGCCTAAAGTGTGCCTAGAGACTCTTGAGTGTAGTTGGAGTTCCTGGAGCCACTGATATATGAGAATTCCTAGTCGGCCTATGTTGGAGCCTTGGAAGGAAAGTGGGATGGCCGGAGGGACTGAAATGCAAAGAAGGGGGTACAATTCCTTGGGTTGTGTAGGCTGATGGGTAATGAGAGGTTGTAACTTGGAATTGTTGCTCCAATTTAGTACCTTGGATAGAGAACATGTGTATTATTTGTTAGACCTTATTTTTTCTTAGGAATACTTTCCCTTGTTGAGTCATAGTCCTAGCTTAGGGGTGACATAATTTCCTTTTCATTTTTAGGATTAGAGTGAATTCACTTAATTGAAACATGTATTAATTTAGAGAATGATAACTTGCTTACTTTTTCATTTGTAGGATTAGAGTGAAAGTTTAATGTGTACATGAGTGAGGATGTTTGTCTACATCTCTAAATATTAGTGAGCCATCCATGAGTGAGGATGTTTGTCTACATTGCTAAAGATGGTTAAAATTTCACATCCAATTTTTCATGTAAATAATGGGATGACCACAAGAAAAAGCCCCAAAAATAAATAAAGTATTAGTAAAATTGATTCAGTTCAATAGTTTCTTATAAAGTATTAGTAAAATTGATTTAGTTCAATATTAAATACTTATAAACAGGCTAGAAAAATTCTAGTAAAAAGGTTGGAAATATGTTTTGGCAGATATCCTTAAATGATTGATGTTGTTGAGCCTATACCTATAGAGCCTCTACATTCTAGAAATATTGGAGGATCATTTATTTGTGTGGCTTCATTGGCCTCAAGCTTCTTTTCCATTTTTAAAGGATAAGTTAGAGAATTTTATTTTATAAAAAATATAATAAATACAAATACATACAAAGATTCTATAATTGGTAGGAATTTTACTAATTTTATATTATTTCTCATGTAGGTTTCACTTTTGGCTTCTAAATCAATTGAAAATTTCAATTGTGGAATATTTATTGAGATGTAAAACATCGATCATGGGAAGAAAAGATCAAGACAAAATGATCTACCATCATACTTTCAAAGACCTCAATCCAAGGATCCACATTATCTTCATGCTTCGAGCTCTTTTGAGCAACCTATCACTGAGAGAGATGTCAACTCTTGTGAGAATGCATCTAATATCCAAATAATAGATAAGGAAATATGTTCTTCTGGTGATCAAAGTGAGATAAATGCATTTTCACCATAAATTGGCAGTACAAATGTCGAAAATATTTCATTGGAAAAGAACACAACCAATTCACAGAAAAGGAAAAAAGGTCAATGGGACATAGGGAGAGGCTTCCAACCAGATTGGGTCTCAAAATTTCCATTTATTGAACCACTACCTCCAAAAAATGAGAAAGAGAAACCAAAAGTTAGATGCAATATATGTAGTTGGAAAATTGGCATGCCAACGACATTTCAATTGAAGTTAGATACAATTGAGAAGAATGTAGGAAATGTGTATGAAAAGAAAATTGTAGATGGAAAGGAGAAATCTATTGTTAGATGGAAATCTTCAGAGGAATGTTGACATGGAAAATATGTTGATGAATATAATGAATATTTAATAAGAAAAAACTCGAGACAGGTGGAGGAAGCATCACATCTCTATTCGAAAAGACAATGGAAATTTTTTTCTTATCCAAGACAATTCAATTAAGCATTGTATTTCACATCTTATCTAAAGGTCGTCCCATGTCAGATTCTTTGAATTACATGAAATATCTATCATTTCTTCAAATGTCAAACTTTACATATTCTCATTGGTATTTAACGAGTGGTTGGGAATGGGAAAAATATCTAACTCGAGTAGAAAAGGATGATATGAAAGAGAAGATTGCAAATGGTAGGTGTTTGTCATTGTCTTTGGATGAGGTTACATATATTGATAATACTTCATGGATATGTATGAGTATTTATATGGTTAGTGACCATATTAGACATTCCTATCAACTTGGGGTTCATAAAATGAAGGAGAATTCTACAATTGCAAATATTTATGAACTTGTTATTAACAGTTTGAAGGAAATTGGAGGTATGGATCATTTAATGATCGAAAAAAGTTGGTATGCATGGGAGCGGATGGAACATCAGTAATGAAAAGACAAAGGAATGACTTTTTTGTTAGACTACAACTATCAGCTTCACTGTATATGTTGAGTATTCATTGTATGGCTCATAGAATGAATTTGCATTTAAAATAGAAGCAAGTTTCCATCGGTATCAAAAGTTGAAGATATTGTACGAGAGGCTTATGCATACTTTTCTCATAGTCCCAAACGATTTTCAGAGTTTAAAAAATTTGTTGACTGTGTTACAAATGGAAACAAGCTATTAAAATATGTTGATACAAGATGGATCTCATTGAATGGACCAACTCAAAGATTATTTAGTGAGTACCAGTCCTTGGTAGGGGTTATATATGAACATTTCTTGAATGTAGATAAAGCTCAAGATTTTCTCTTTCGACTAACTGACATAGAGACATTATTAGCATTGGATGAAATTCTTCCTATGCTAGATGAAATGAATGTCCTCGTGAAAATGTCTCAAATTCACACACTGTATATTTCAGAATACACAAATGCAAGAAAATTTACATGTCTTTCATTGGATAATTTGTATACGATGCTAGATCCTTTCGCAGGTCCACGATTTACGAATTGGACTACAATCATTCATATAGAAAATATTGAAAATTCTTTGAAGTTTGATGAAAAAGGAATACTATGTATGGCAGTGCGTGGGAATGCGGTTCCTTTTCATTATATTGATAATACAAGACAAACCACCAAAGAGTTCCATGTTTCAAGAAACCTATTCGACAATGTGTTCATTTTAGTGAGACACAACTTGATAGAAATTGCACAATCACTATAATCAGAGATAAGAGAATGATTCCATCAAGATGAATTGTTGGAGGCCATGTTTGTGGTGTACCTTGAATATTGGAACAATATAAAATGTCAACCTACTTTAAAATATGACTTTGTGGAAAAAATAAATACTTTAGTGCACCACTTTTGCAAGAAGTTCGAGATACATGGAGAACATGTCGAAGGTATTTTAGATCATTCAAAGTTGTTTCAACAATCCACACGCTTCGTTGAAACAATGTGGAATCAATTTTGCGCTTTGGAGAATCCTCTAGAATATGGTGCAATAACAAGATTATGGACTATTTTAGGTGCTATCAAATAATTACAAGAAAACATATCTGAATATTTCAAATTAGCGGATTTGTGTCAAACCATGATTTTGAGATTAGTGGAGGATGAGAGAATTTTTAGTGCGGTGTTATTTTTGAAGTCAAATATGAGGAACAAGCTTAATAAAAATATGGATATATGTTGAAGGTTATATGCAACAAAGTATGACATTAGAAATTTTCCATATGAAAGAGCACTATCTCTTTGATGATTAGATTGTGATAGAAGAGAAGAAAAAAATATAACAAATTTCTCTAATGAACTTGATACGAAACATAATTCTTTGGAGGCTCATAATGATAGTCCATATGGAGACGATCTTGTTAAGAATGAAGAAAATGAGCACCAAGACGAGAATTGAGAAATTGATATACCACAAGATTTGATCTAATCGAATATATATGAGAGCCTAGGGGACACTTATTTCGGTATATGTGTTCCATTGGTGTTGCAAGAAATAGTGAATGGAATAGCACACATGATGTGCTTCTTGTGATACGTTCTTCCTCTATTTTTGTAGTAGGTCATAAATTCTTTATCATAGCAAGATTACTATATGCCAATTTGAGGTTGCATTTCAGGGAAAAATAGGTTCTATATTTTGTGTTTTTCACTGTAACATTGGAGCCACATTTTCTTGATGCAAGTTATTTTAAGATTGATGTTTTGATATTTAACTATTACATTGTCTCTTTTCTTGTATGTGATAGGAAATGAAGTTGGAATTTGATGAAGATGGGACCTATATCTTCACATAGATAGTGTCCTAGTATTAAAGGGTAGATACCTTATTTAACAAGAATTATGCTAAGCAAGAATGGGCTCATTCAAGTAGATGGAATTTATTTGATGTCTAGCTCTAATATGTTAATATATTTTAATGGTATGTTTGTTTGTTGCATTTTGGAGCATTATGTCAAGTTTGGAGTTTTGGGTTTATTTTGGTTAAAAATGTGTTAGTCCCTTGAATGCTTCTAGTTCTCATTTGATATTTGACCGAACCTTTTGTTATGGCATGATTGACTTCATCTGATTTCCATTGAGTCAAGTGTTTGGGTTAAATTTAAAGACCTTTGTTGAGTAAAACACTTTTTTTCATCTTTTTGTCATGACATTTATTTGAGAAACATATGGTATTAGGATTAATAGATGGATTTAGTTATTTTGTGAGCACTCAATGTGTTTTCCATAATTATGATTATTTTTTTAATATGTTTTATGGTCAAGGAAAGTTTTTTTTATTTCCTTTCATTTTTTGCCATGACTTGAGCATCTTCACCTTTTAGGATCTACTATGTTTATTTTATATTTTCTTTGAAAAGACTTATTGATTATTTAGAAAGGGAAATGAGCTCTGCTTAGCTAAGAGAACAGAAAAATGGTCTATGCACTAGGTTCCTACGCGCTCATCATAGGAGACCTATTAGCATGAGACCAACATTCCTCTAATGAAGTTACACTTTTGATACCAAGACTAAAATAGCATTACATGTAGCCAGTGGAGGATGAGAGACTGTTTATTGCACTATTGTTCTTGAAGTCAAAGTTGATATAAGTGTTCCATTGGTGGTGCAAGAAATGGTGAATGGAATAACACAAATGATGTGATTCTTGTGATTCATTGTTCATCTATTTTTGGAGTAGGTAAAAAATTCTTTATCATAGAAAGATTACTATATGTCAATTGGAGGTTGCATTTCAGGTAAAAATAGGTTATATATTTTTTACTTTTGATTGTAACGCTAGAGCCACATTTCCTTCATGCAAATTATTTTAAGATTTATTTTTTGATATTTAACTATTACACTGTCTCTTTCTAGAATGTGACATGAAATGAAGCTGGAATTTGATGACGCTAGGACCTATATCTTCACATAGATAGTGTCCTAGTATTAAGGTAATATACCAAATATAAAAAGTATGCAGAACAGAAATAAAATGCTAGAAATGTGTAACGTCCTCCTTGTTACGACAACAACTCTGACAACATGTGCAATTTTTTTTTTTGTTTAAATGTGTGTGCGCGTGTGTGTAAAGGAAGCATACACACTTGACTCTACGACACCACATGGCAACCAACAAGACGCAACCACGATGATCACCACCTGAAGACAAGATGTACAACAAGTAGCTGCAAGCAATGAACGACCACAGACATAAGGTGCACCATATAAACATTTAACGACATTCTGGGGTAGGCATAATACGAACACAGAGGGAAGAATCCATGGTAGTAGATCTTACTATTTCTGCACAGGAAAGCAGGGTGTTCAATCTTAGTTCTCTGCTCCTGAGAGAGAGAAGGTCAGATAGGCTCCTGGCCGACTGCTCAGGCAAAAACTAGTAATCTCCATCCAGCGTGTTGCAAGAGTGGTAACCCTGCCTTTAAAGGGCCCGATACTCTTGATACGGCACTGGATTCTTACACAGGAAATACATACAGACAATATACTAAGCTACAAGGAGGTGTCTACATCCCTCCCGACACAGGCAGACAATCCCACTAAGCTAAGGACTATCATCAGACCAACCCCAGGGAAATCAACCTAATAATAAAGTAACATAACCCTTAAACTACGAGCGAGAATTTGAAATCAAATCCAACCTTGTGCAGGATGCGCCACCAAAAATCTAAACATTTAACATTTCTTCAATCCAAATGAAATTACAAGTGTGCCTGGAAATAAAAGGAATTGTGCCTCTAGTGATTACTGTTAGATAGTTTAACAAGGTTAATACACAATATGGTTACCCCTAGCAATAAAATTGACGATATCATTACCATAAAGCGACAACACCTATATAACTTAAAATGCCATGACCCTGCAGTAAAATAATTACATTACAAGACACTGACCACTAAACCACCAGTAAGTTCATTAACTCAATCTATTCGACCCCCCAAGCGAGCCCAACCTCGCAAGTCTTAAGTGCATAACAACTTTAAGATAAACTCTAAGTAGCCTTAAGTCATCTTATTTGAGCGAAATTACTAAGGGCATCGAGATACTAAGTAATTCAACTTGCCTTAAGTATTTAAGGGTTGCTATGAGTGTTTTGTTCTAAGGTTTCTATCTAAGAACATAATGGTATCTATATAACCTTATCCCCAGAAGAGATTTATGTACATCTCAACAATCTTTACCCAATTCTCATACCCCCAACTAATAAAGAACACTTCCTGATTCTAACTAGTAATCATGTAAAATATAATAGGTTCATAATTATAAAAGATATCAATTAAAATTCCTTAATGTTTCTTAACCTCATCCGTTTTGATTTAAAAGGGAAAAACTACATTATAAAGCTCATGTGCAATCGACACAGTAGGGATGCTGGTTGTAAATTCTGAAAAAATAAAATAAAATAAATAGTTATGACAATTAAACAATTTATTTCCGAAATTACATAATGTTAAATACATCTTATTTCCAGAATTTACAAACATTATCCTTAAATGAAATCCACTTATTTTAATAATAAAAAGGGTTGATCCCATAAACACTATTCTAAAAGAGCGCTGGAATTATAAACAGGTATTTATCAAATTGAAATAAGTAAAGGAAATATTAATTTTTTATTAAATGAAAATGGTAAATAACATTTGGATTACAGCTATCAAAATTAAAATGTATTAACAGTAAAAAAAAAACCAAGCATTAATGGAATTAATAAATAACACAACATTTTAACTTTTTCATAATCATTAAAGGTATAAATATAAGGAATGAAAACAAAAGCAACCAAATTGACTTAATTTGCTCTTTGCTTTGGGTAACCAAACAAGTTCAAATCCCATCCATTTCATAAATAAAACAAAACAGAAAACTAGTTTTTAATGATATAAATGCAAGTGTATTTCAAAAATTTCATGATACATTGGTAAGGCTCAAGGTAGAAGGCTGCTATATAAAAAGAAAAACTAACATAGCAATACAAGACCTTTCAAGTAGGGACCAGAATTTTTGTTTCGATGTTCACCAGTATTAATTAAGTTGCTTTCACAAATTCATTAACAAAAAGAGAACCGAACAGGCCTACAATTTTATTAACCTCCACTAGAATGTTGGGTCTAGCTTACAAAGCATGAAAGGTCAATGCGGATATTTTATACCAAGGAAGCGTATAAGTCTATAAGATTCCTGCTTAAGAACATTTAAACTAGACATTGGGTACTCTACTTGAGACCGTTGAATGAACACACTTAGAATAATAACAATTTCCTAGGGTTTAATTTTCCAGCATAACTATTGAGAAAAAAGCAGACATTAATAGTTACCGCCCAGAAATTGGTAAGTTAAATCGAGGAACACGCAGACAATTAATACACCGACAGAAATTAAAGACGCCCTCGGCAGAAGTAAAAATGATTCTGGGTTGTAAGGTAACTGGCAGTGAGTGCAAACGCCCAAGAATCTAAACCGCCCACCGCAAAATGTAAAAAAACGCTCATAAACAAAATACCCACCAATGAAAATCCCACAGTAAGGAGAAAAATGGAGAGAAACATTCCTTTCACACCAGCGCGGGGATGTACGACCCAGGTCACAATGGAGGCGCCGAGCCATAAAATAAAACACCCACTGTATATATAAAAACGCCCAAGGAAAAAGGAGAAAACCTACTGAAAAGAAAACATGCCCACTGTATATATAAAATCGCCCTAGGTAAAAAGGAGAAAACCTACCAAAAGAAATCACGCCCATTGTGTATATAAAATCGCCCAAGCTAAAAAGGAGCAAATCTACTGAAAAGAAAACACGCCCACGGTGTATATAAAATCGCCCAAGGTAAAAAGGAGAAAAGCTACTAAAGGAAATCACGCCCACTGTGTATATAAAATCACCCAAGGTAAAAAGGAGCAATTCTACTGAAAAGAAAACACGCCCACGGTGTATATAAAGTCACCCAAGGTAAAAAGGAAAAAAAACCCACTGAAAAGAACATGCCCACTGGATATAAATGCAACGCCCGCAGAATACAAAATGAAACGCATATGGAAGACAATGAAAACGAATAGTTGGACCATATACAACGAAAACGAAATAGCCATAAACCCCAACCATTTACCAAACCCTAAAACTGAACTAATTATACAAACGAGAATCTTCAGAGTTTAAAGGACGAGGAAAAGACATTTTACATCCATACAATCATAATCGCAGCAGTGAATAACTAAGCACTCTACTCTACTAAGTACATGAGCATACCGTTTCCTTGTTGCATGCTGCAATGAACTCCTGTGCTCCTTGTTGCTCCATTGCCTTGTTGCTTGCCGACCGTAGAGGACTCACCGGTACCTCCCAGCCAAACTATAGGGGTAATCTTCTTCCCCCTCAGCCCCCCGAGTTGCAAAGGGGCCACACACAATCCAGACAGTAGCCTAGCTTCCCAGCTCGCCTCCAAGGCTGAGCTACCACTCAACTCAGCTGAGAAAATCCCCAACTCCTACAAGAAATCAGTCCAGTCTCCGGTCTGGTAGCATAACAATACCTAATAGCGGAAATCCCCTCTTTTCCCCCCATCCCCTTTCTTTTATCCTCCTCTTCTTTTGACCTAATCACATTTTGTTTTAGGTTTTTCATCAAAA
>SNQJ01S0088212.1:26350-40476 GCA_010110895.2 Picea sitchensis
AGGAAGATCCTTCTAGAAGCGGAAGCTTCTATTAGGTCTTCTTACATCTGCCTTATTCTATTTTATTGAAAGGCCTTATTAATATTGACCTTTATTACATCTGAATATATTTCTCTACCTATGTGCGGGTTAGGACCCTAACAATTAAAGGGTAAATACCTTATTTAACAAGACTTCTGGTAAGCAAGAATGGGCTCATTCAAGTATATCAAAATTTCTTTGATGTCTAGCTTTAATACCTTGGTAAATTTTAATGGTTTGTATGTTTCTTGAATTTTGGAACATTTTGTTGAATTTGAAATTTTGGGTCTATTTTGGTTAAAAATTGTGTTAGTCCCTTGAATGCTTCAAGTTCTCATTTGATGTTTTACTAAGCCCTTTGTTTTGGCATGATTGGTTTCATCTAATTCCCATTGAGTCAAGGGTTTGGGTTAAATTTAAATACCTTTGTTGAGTATTTTTTTTTTCATCTTTTTGTCATGTTTATTTGAAAAACATACAATATTAGGATTAATATATGGCTTTGGTTATTCTCTGGGCACTTAATGTGTTTTCCATAATTATTATTATTTTCTTTATATATTTGATGGTTCAAGGAAAGATTTTTTTATTTCCTTTCAATTTGTGGCATGAATTAAGCATATTCACCTTTAATGATCTACGATGTTTATTTTATATTTTCTTTGAAAAGACTTATTGGTTATTTAGAAAGGGAAATGAGCTATACTTACCTAAGCGAAGAGAAAAATGGTCTATGCACTAGTTTCCTATGTGTTCATCATAGGATACCTAATAGCATGAGACCGACATTCCTCTAATTCAATTATACTTTTGATGCCAAGATTAAAAGAGAATTACATGTAGCCAGTGGAGAATGAGATAATTTTTATTTCACTATCATTCTTGAAGTCAAAGTTGATGAACAAGCCTCATAAACAAGCTTGAAAAAAAACATTACATAGTTTCCACTAATAATGTACATGTTATGGAGAGTTTCATGTAACTAAGAAAGAGGTATGCTTATTGGTGCTTGTATCACATAGAAAAAATAGCTTTCTATATAATTCAGTATCATTTATTTCTTTATTACTTTTCTACAACTCAATTTTGGGAGTTGGTATGTAGTAGGATCCAAGTGACAGACATTGCATGTGCTACCCTTAATGGGCTCAAAATGGGTGATAGGGCTTTGACTGTGCACCATGCTACTGCCAGGTATAGATGCACGATGGCATACTAGCCCTTACTTAATCTACATGTCTTATTGTTCATGCTTAATCACAACAATCTAACTGAGACTATCTCTTTTCCTAAGGCCTAATCTATGCCCAACATTCATTACAAAGTACAAATGGATGATTAGAGAGGAAGTCATGCATGGAATGTGACTTGTCAATATTCTGATACATCTAGAGTTATTGATGGACATAATTATGTGCACTCATATTTAAGAACATTGTATAATCTATGATGAACTGGTTTGAAGGGTCCTTTCATAATCGATGAATCAGTGATGAAGAATCCATAATAGAAGTGGTAGAGAAAATATTAATATATCTCGACCTTGACAGAAGTGGTGGTCAAGATCAACACATATGAACTTTGTGGTGAAATATCATCAAAACTGATCGAGGGATATGCAAGAGTGTACAGTGAGAACCTTGACAAACATAACCTCTAATGCTTGCAACATTATCTAGAGGATGGAAAAATTATGCTTATTTTTCCAAATATGTAAAAAGAGTATATTACAGTTTAATGAATACATTTTCCTATTATTATATATGGTTTTATACTTTATCAAAAAAAATTCCGAGACTTTACAAGGTTTTATAATTCAGTGAAACATTCACCAAGATTTTACAAGAGTTTATAATTCAATGAAAGATTCGCCAAGATTTTACAATATTATATAATTGACTAAAAAATTTGCCAAAAAATTATATATACATATTATATTATTGATAAAATAGCCTTCAATTTTTCCTATGTATCATGGGGATTCACCCATTTATTATACATATAAAAAAATTTGGGGGGGTTCTTAAAGCCACCCCTGTCCTTAATATATTACACGTTAATTGACACTAAAAATAGAGAAAAAGAATGTCGACCTTTACGTAGATGTGATGAAATATATCATTATGTACCTTAATATCTATGTCAGACAAGTGTTTGACAAACCATTCAATAGCTTCAAGTTCACCAACAACATTATAGTTGAGAGAATATTTGTTCTTGAGCCTTCATAAAGGGGTTGTTTTTCCTTATCAAGCAAAGGTATATCATGAATATCATCAAAGTTGTCATCCTCATCGATAGGAGAAAATATGTCCTGGATCAATCTATTTGTCCCATCATCTGGCTCAACAATATTATTGGTGTCATCTTCTAATTCCATAGAATTAACTTGATCATGATGATATTGAATATCCATATGACCATCTTCCTCAACCTGTACAACAATATTTCTACTACTACTAGGTACTGCATATTTCTCCAGAGACAAACACCTAGGAGGATTTTTCTTTATAATTACAAAAATTAATCAATAAGATTAGTGTATATAAAAAATATTAAAACAACACCCGGATGGGGTGACATTTGGTGAAAGGAGGGATACAGGTGGCAGTCATAGCTGGCGAGGAGAGTTAATACCCCAATCTGCCACCCCCGACGCTATTAATTCCCCATGGTGTTCACCATAAGGAAGATTAATTCAGTGCGCCTAGAAGAGCTCACGGATGAGCATTCTAGCCAGGTCACTAGTACTAGGAGACTGAACCAGTCCCGTTAGGCTTCAATGGTATCAATGGCTCTCGGTGTCATTATATACGACCCTCATGGAAAAGACACACACTTTGACTTGTCATTTGCAAGTTTCCTCCTCTGCGCAGTGTGTCTCAGCCCTCTTGGCCTCTCTGCTTGCCTCATGCACATCCTCCGAATATCTCCCGACCATAATTTCCCTCCCTCCCTGGTTCTCATCATGCCAGGGGACCAAGGCAAGCCCAGGCGTTCCTCTAGGAACAAGAATGCCTACACCTGAGACAACTGGCTCACAGCTTCTCAGCGAGCCTTGATTTCCCATTTTAGCCACCCCCACAGATCTTCAAGCAACACTCAGTCTACTCTGCGCATGACTAAAGAGGAGAACCTACCTCCCTCGTCCCAGACTCAAGCTCAGTCTCCCCTTCGCATCCCTAAGTTGGAGACCCTTTCCCTCACTAAGCACTCTCCTCTCCCCCAGACTCAAGCTCAGAATCCCCTTCACATTCCCAAATTGAAGACCTCGTCCCTCACTGACCACTCTCCTCCGCCTCCCTAGCCCTCACAGGATATCCTCAACACAGTCAAAGAGGAGGCTCCACCCTCAATTCAACATCTTGGCTCGAAGTTGAGCGACGTTGAGCCACCTTCAGCTCCTCAACCAGGCCCGAGCTTAGTGAAAATGGAAGGGTCTCCCCCCAGGGCAAGCCTCCCAAGTCCTTCCACCTCCCAAGACTTTCAGCGTCATTTGTGGGAAGGATGTTTCATAGTCGAGGAGGAAATCCCCCCAAGATGGGAACTGACAGGCGATGAGGAGAACCCAATTACCTATCATGTGGCAGTGGAGCACTTGGAGCTTCTCTTTGACATCCGACAGCGACAGGACGAGCAGGTGCATGGCCAACGGACAATCCAACAATGATTGGATCTCTTGTTCGAGGCCCTTTCAAACTCCCCACCGCAAGCACAATGCCCCACCTACAAGCAAAATTTTGTACCAGTCTACACCGCCCAAGGACATCTAGGTTCCCCAAAGGCTTGACGCGGCCCACCCCTGACTCTGGTTCTTGTCAATTTCAATTTTCATAATGATAGTGATTATCTGTTTACTCTGTTTTTTTACAGTTGTATAACCATCTTAGTAATGGTGGATCTAAACGCAGTTTTCCTTAGGCTAGTTAGTGGGATCAAAGTCCTTGTTGAAACTCTCATCTTTTGCTCAATTTTTGTAAATTTTATAAAACACAACATCTGCCATTTTAGGCACATCACCGTTTGGAGCCACATGTTCTGGTTTCCCTTTTGTGGCAGAACGGGTGGTTGCCAAACGATGCACATGTGTACACTCATGATGATATAATACAAGGATCTATTTTTATTTACAAAAAAAAAAACAAATATTAAAACAAAAGAAAAATTTATGAATATAATCAATACAAAGAGTACAATATGTAATAATATTGAATAACTTACCATGGGACGATATGAGAACCCCCCTTCAATGTACCCATATTTCCAACAATGTGTCTTAATTGTGTTAAATATAAGTCTTCTTCTGTTAAAGCCCCTACATTTATTGCAAGGGCATTCAAGTTTCACATTTTCCTTTGCCTCTAATGTTGACTTTAACCTACCAATATTCCTCTCATTTTCTTCATGATGTGTAATGTTGTTATTATTATTTGGCATGGGGATTTCATATTACAACAAAAACCATTATATATGCAATATTAGTACAATATACAAATATTTTCTTACAATACAAATGTCGTTGAATATTGATCCCATTTGTACGTCTAGAGTTAATTAATCCATTGTTGTCATTGATTTACTAAATGTTTATAAGAGTACTAGTCAACAATTACTCAAGTGATCAAAATTAACCATATAAATATATGCATTTTTACCACATAAGCTTCAAAGCTTCCCTATAAGAAAGTAAGTAAATCATTAAACAATTATAAAAGAGAACTAGGACAATATAAGCAATTGAGTAGATATGTTCATACCTATTTCCTGGAGAAATTAAACTTATGTCCCCACAAAAAATAGTTGGTCGGTTATGTCATGAGTATTTAAAACGAGACAAAGAGATATTAAAAATTTATAATTTAACCTTCAGAGTACGTCCAAAATCCAAGTTATATAAATCAAGAATTCGATGTGAAACAAGGTGCAGGTCATAGAAAATAGAGTATTACATGCGTTGAATAATGAACAAAGGATTAATATTTTATAGATGTCGCACCTACAACTAAATTGTCAAAATCTCTAACTTTCATCAAAATTTCGATGATATTTGACCACATCAAACTTGAGTAAGTCAATGATTGTTAAGTGCTTTCAAAAGGGTATTTGGTTTTTTTAAATACCTGCAAACGTTGTCAGTATATCGATGAATGTTCAAAATTTTGACGATCGTTGAGCAAGTCAAATATGTCTAGGTCAAAGTGTTATGTCGTTGGTATATCGACGAGTGTATGCATTTTAGTCAGTATATTGATGAAAGTTTTCATTTTCGTTGATAGAGACGTATGTTTGAAATCTCACCTGTATATTGATGAAAGATCAAATTTGCGTTGTTATATCGACGACCATACCTTGGTGACAAGAAGTGAAACTTTTGTCGAAATATGGCTCCTTGACGTCGTGATAGAAATGTAGTGAGACATGCGTCAGAATTACGATGAATGTCAGGGAGCACAAAAAAAAAGATTGAAATAATAGTAATTTGCAACAACACAATTAATTTAACTCATATCGTCATAATATTTTATCAAATTTTGACCAAATATGTATCAATACTTCAATCTATAAAGTCCTCTTGAGCATGTTCTGCAACTCCTTGGTGAGTTGTTCATCATCGAGAATGTTAGAAAATAATCGAAGCCTCAAATAAATAGTGTGCAGGGGTCTTGTTGGAGGATCTTTTTGTTCAACCAAATTTTCCATGAGTTTAGATTGAATCTCATGGATTGAATTTGCAGGCATCGATATTACAATATTATAAATCCATCGAAATATCTCGACGACGTCCTTAAATAATTATTTTTTCACAAGGGGTTCATATTTAACATATTTTGGTACCGCCTTGTGGATCTTGCTTTGAGTCAAGTTGTCAACATCAACACCATTGGGAATGCTCGTGACTTCTACAAATTTCACAATATTCATTATTCTAATTACCCTAGTGGTTTGAGAAGTCATGGTACTACACAGGGCCATGGAATGGCATTGTAGTTGCGACTTGCACAACCCCTCCAGATCCTCCTACTGGTGGAGGCGCCATCGGTTTCGGCGGGGGTATTGTACCCCTCAGTCTGGGACATTCCATCATTGTATGACCCTCACTATAACAACCCGTACATGAGGAATATGGGAAACTTTATTTAGGAATGGTCAATTCTTGAATTGTTTCAGTTAGTGAAAAGATATGACCTTGTAGTTGCGTAATATTATAGTGATTGGGGGGTATTATCACCTGCAAGATGCCAGGATATCCTACCATCACCTTGATTTTCATAGCCTTCTCTAAGGCTTCCCTCAAAGTGGTTATCCTATGTTGCTTTAACAAAATATGGGTTAATGGTAAAAGTCCATGAATGAAGCATTCCCACTGGTGGTCTTCATAGATGGGGTTTTCTAATTTCCCTATCGCATATTTAAACCTTTGGTTATACTCCCAAGAACATTCCCAATATCTTTGTTTAATCTCCCGCAACAGAGAGGGCCTATTGTTATGACTGGGGTAAATGAAATTTTTCTATGAACCATTATTTGACTTGAGAAAGAGTGAAAGCTTATCCTTGAGGATTTCCTAGTTCAATGGATTTCATATACCATTTCAAAGAATGACCTATCAAGGTGATCTGCAATTCGACTAATTTATTAGCATCTAAAGTCCCATGAGACCACCAGATGTCCTCACAAAGGAACCGATGTTGTTCAACATCCTCATCCCCTTTACCCCAAAATTTTTGGTATCAGGTTAGGGAACCGGTGTGTTGATTCCCCATGGAAGGACACAGGGACCCTATTAATATAAATCCTAAAGGTTTTAGTTGTGATAAAAATAAAGAACTTGCCACACTACTACTATTACTGCCACTCGAACTGGTTGGACTAGAATGAGGAGAAATGATGGAAATTATGGGAGAGTTTTTTGTAGAATTCACCGGATTTGAATATTGCATTGAGGGACTGGCTGATCCAAGGCTGGTTCATGTGGCTTCAGGATGGGATTCTTTAACCTAGGGGTCACATTAGGAGGCCATATTGTATCATTTCCTGTAGGGTAGTTCACATCTTCACCTTGTCTACTCTCTCCATAAATCTCACATTTCTCTCCAAACATCTCCTTCAACCATCAGTTGGACAACCTTCTACATGTCTACAACTCCTCAACTTATCTAACTCTCATTTATGACTCTTCTCAAATTTGATCTCCTTTTGTGACTGATCATGCCTCTTCATCAACTTTCACATATGTTTTTGACACCTCTTTTCAATCACCACAACCCTTTTCATAGCCAACTCATCTCTAGAAGTCTTCTCATGATGACCCCCCATACCTCAAGAAATTTTGTTTCCTAACTCATGAACCTTCTTTTGAATCACCCACCCCTCATACACAAGGTTTTTACGTTTCCATTTCAGCCAAAGGAATGAGTATTATTCCCTCTTCTACCAACAATATATTAATCCACAGTGGGATTTATCATAGTAAGCTTCATCGGGATCCCTCGTAGAATATTGTTTTTGCCTTTGAGAAAAATTGTTGGTTCTCTATGGAAAATTCAATAATGTATCCCTCTAGGGTATTCAGTACCCATAAACCCATAGCTCGAGCAATCTGGTGATCCAACTTGTGAAGAGCGGCTAGTTTCTCAATGGTCCAATTAAATATTTTCTTGATGTGATATTTAAATTTCGACACTTCTTATAATTGGTCGAGCCAATAATATACCTTTTCTGGGAATCAGATCCAAAATATTCCATACTAGTTGCTTGCAAGTTCAAAATAAAAAATAGCATCCTTCACAACCCTCAATTTTTTTTGTCGTAGCTCAACTTCTTGAAATATAAACTCGTCACACCTTATTTCCCACCACTTTGTAATATCAGATTTAAAAAGGTGATATTGCATCCTCTGAAAAATCACTTAGAAGCCAAGTCCCAACAACATAACCATTTATTGGTGCAAAATTGGAGACCAGGGTTCTTGGAAGTTACCAACAAAGATACCGATGTAGTCTGGCAACGCTGGCATATTCAACCTTTTGCAAGGGAAGGAGGTCTCACCCGAAGAACTATCGAGACTTGTGTGTAATAAAGTGATTTAACAAGGACACACCATCAGATCTAACATAATACAAAGTATACTCATACTTAAATGTAAAATATTATATCATTAGAAGTCTAAACCAGGTTATTCATTTGATAATCCATGTTGTGCAGCAAAAATATAATTGCATACATCACACAATCTTGTTAAACAATATCACAACTTGCAACTACACAAAATAGGATAGGTCATACAAAATAAATATTATGCATTCATCCATATAATAACAATTTTTTAGATTTCTAAATAATCCATTTTGTATTATCATATCACAGACTGGAGTTCAGGGGGTATTTATTTCATATCAAGACTTATACAAAAAACCAATTGCAAAATAAGAACAATAATCGAGCAACAACAGTCTGACAACTCTCAATAATAATATCATATCTCATAATTAACTCATCCACTTAACAATTAGGCAACAACAGTAACAATACCATCTGAGCAACAACACTAGTGAGAATTATAAATGATCCCTTTCCCATTACATTTTCCCCAATTTGTATCATTCCCTTGGTTGCTTCTTTATTCTACTTCTATGGCTTCTTGATTTTGTTTATGTTGCTTTTCCGCTTTGTATTTTCCTGAGCACAAAGCTTCTAGACCTTTCTTCTTCTTTCTCCAACTGGAATATGATATTTGTTCACTGTTGGAATGTTGGTAGTTATCTTTCCACTCAATGTAGCTACTTTCCACTACTTCTAGCCTTCCAATTACATTCTATGATTTCCCGAAAAACTGTGATCCTTTCACAAAACTGAATGTTCTCCAAAACAAAGGGCCCAACACCTTGTTCAATTGTTGCTACAGCTTCTGGTTCTCCACTCTCAACTTATGACTGTATTCCACTTTCTTCATAGTCATAGTTTGGAATTTTTCCTGCATAAGTTGGAGTTGGTGTTCCAATTCTTGAGAAGCCTCCTCTTTATGTTTTCTTTTATTATCTTCTGCCACCCTTTTCCACTTGATAGAATCAACCTTTGCTTTCTCTAATTCTAAAAAGTTTGCATAAAGAAGTTTTTCCATGGGGGTTTTTGTTTTAGAGGTTCCTTCCATTGGTCTTTCCTCTTTCACTATTGTCTCCTCTTGAAGCTCCTTCCCCTATGTTTCTCTTTGTTGTTCTAGACTAGGAGATTCCTAGACCTCTTCCACTTGGGATGTGATGGTGAGTGGAGTGGTTGAAACTAGTATTTCCTTCTTTTTAATGTTGATTCCATTGGATCTCTTTCTTCTGGGTTGTACCCACTTTTCACTAGTGATTTTCAAGGGCTGACTGTGGGGGTTCCTAAAGAAGTCAAGGCATCAACCACTTCCTTGTCTTTTTCATCTAGCTCTTTCTTTTTATATTTCTTTAGGTGTTTTGACATTTTGGGCCTGGTGATTCTCTTAGGATATTCTCCCCTTTTATTTTCCTCTTCATTCATAGTTGTATGAACCTATTCAAATGCATGTTGATCCATTTTTATGAAATATTCCCACAAATTTTTTTGCCTCAAACCCCTAAGGGCATATGAAAATATCATCTTGATGAGTCCATGATATGCTAAGAATTATTGTTTTCCTATTTGTACTATTAGGATCATATATTTTAATGATTGAAGGACGAAGTAAGGGATGCTCATGTTTTGGTGGGGGTCCTAATTTGGAAGGTGCATGAGCTGGTGCAATAGTCTAAAGTGGTAATCATATACCACACTCATCCTACCCTCACATGTAATGTAATTGATTATATGATATTCTACTTTCGGCCATGGGTGAGGAAGGATTTCCCTTCTGATGTCATTTTTATCCTCATCACATTTCTCATTTTGGAGGAAGAATGTCTTCTTGGCATTAATGGATTATTTCCTCTCTTCTTTATCCCAAGGGATGCCTAAGGGTAGGCTAGAAACCTTGTTGATGGATGTCTCATTAATTCTAATTGTTAGCCCCCTTATTGTGGTCACATATTCATGTTCCTGTATATTCTGCAAATTTTGAGCAAATTCTATGGATACCTCATCATCAATTCCTCTAATTCTTTCAAAGTATCCCAGCCAATCACATCTACGAAACTTTTGTACTATCTCAGGATTATCATAAACCCTATAAGGCTCTGTTGGTTCTCTCCTTTTGAATCCAACTCCCATGATTGTTGTCAAGGATGATGAGTTGGATTTCTGAGAAGAGAAAAAGGTTGGTTACTGGTTTCCTGTAGAATGTTCAATTTGAACTGTTCCTTAGAGAGGATGACAAATTGAGTTGGTTTTCAGGAAAACATGGTGATAAAAACAAATTCAACAAGGTTTTTTCTTCAAAGAGAGGAGGAAAAAATGATGGTTTTCTTGACAATTCCTAGGTCAATATGTTTCTCTATAGTCGTTCTTGTAGAGACAAATTTCTACGGGAACTATGCAAATCAGGATTCTATAGGATGTATTTTTCAGAGAGAAAAAAAACTCTAGTGCTAAAAGGATTCGATCATAAGCTTGTAAGCATAAGCACTTTGACAACAACTGAGGATAATCTAACATAAGGAGAGTAGGTTTTTTTTATAACTTCTCCATAGGACTGTGACTATGGGAGAAAACTCAGGTTTCTACAGGATGGGATTTTGTTGTTGTTTAAGAACCCATAAAACCTCCAACAATGCCCATACTTCTAGAAAACCATAAAGATTGAAATAAATGTAATAAATGTTGAGATTGTAGAGCTATTCCTTTTCCTAGGGTTTCATGACTACCTGTAGAAATTATGTTCTTGTGGAATCCTCAAATTCTCTTCCTGTAAGAGTTTTTCTTTCCTTCTACTCCTGCGAGCTCGTCGTCTTTCTTCCACATATCTTGGATTACCCCTTCTGCATTCTAATTTCAAAATGGTGCTCCTATTCTCTTTAACTCCGAGTTGTGCCCCCAAATCTCAGACTGGATTGTTGTCTTGTCACAATAGTCATCTTGATGTTTATTTTATTCCTTATTTCATGCTTTCTAACTCATATCAAAGAACCTCCACTTAAACCATTTAATCTCCACATGCCAACTCGAATTATGGCCACCCTCATTGATAATACGTGAACGTCCGCATTCTTATAACCATATAAACTCAATAAATGCTTGACCATATGAAACAAGCATAGACATATATGTGTGAAGCTTAATTAAATGTTGAGATGATAGATAGATATGTTACCTTTGTTTACCTATGTTATTTATGTTACCTTTGTTTACCTTTGCATACAGGTGACTGGAGTAATGGTAATGGTGGTTTGTCTTCTTGATGGTGTATTTAGGTTCTCTTGACATCCTCCTCAAGATAATATTTTTAATGCATTTGGATCTGAAGGCCTCCAATCATTCTATAGGATACAAAGCATCCTATAGATTTGTTTATCCGAAGATGGATATTTTCTACAAGATACAAAGTATCCTGTAGAATTTATTTTTTTCTTTTCTTAGGGTATATTTGATGGAAAAAAATGGTTGGAGAAGGTGGTTCTTGTTGGCATGTTTATCAGGTAGGTGTGATTGTCATCAATAGCAAGATCAGAGTATGCAGCGATGGAAAAACATGGACAACGTAAGCCCAGAAGAGAAAGTGAAATGGTGCACGCAGAGTGCAAGAGTGTGCTTGTTCATTTGATGGAAATTAGTAGGCAGGCAAGGAAGATCAGTAGCACATGGATAATGGCAAGGAAAGATCAGAAGCATAAACTCCACTTCGGAGTTTCAGATACCGGGAAATTGAGAAGTCAAGAGTTGAGACTCTTCAACACAGGAGTCCCGGAGTTGCGAAATCCGAAATCCCAAAAGGGTCACATCAACAAGAGTCTTGCAGACTGGGAAATAAATCCATTTTGGAGTTTCGGATACCGGGAGATTGAGACTCTTCAACACAGGAGTCTCGGAGTTGCAAAATCTAGAATCCCAAACTCTCGAAATAGGCACATAAACGAAGAGTTTCACAGACCGGTAAATAACTCCATTTCAGAGTTTCGGATACCGGGAGTTGGAAGAGTCAATACTCTTCATCATCAGGAGTCCCATAATCGCGAAATGCGAAACGCAGAAATCCTGGAAGGAGGAGGACAATTTCAGGTACCAGGAGTTGGAAGAGTCAAAACTCTTCATCATCAGGAGTCCCGGAATCGCGAAATGCAAAACATCGAAATCCCAGAAGAAGAAGGATGATTTCAGATACCAGGAGTTGGGGATGTCAAGAAATATTACTACAAAAGTCCCGAAGTCGTGAAACCCGAAGTCACGAAATGCGAGATTGCGAAATGTCAAAGACTCCATACCGAAGGTTCAGATACCGGGAGTTGGAAGAGTCAAGTGACAAGACTCTTCATCACAAGAATCGCGAAAGGCCAAAATGCAAAATGCCGAAATGATTGGAGCTAGTGTAACCAAGCTCCATTTCAGAGCTTCAGATACCGAGACATGGAGCATCAAGAACTCATCGCTACAGGAACGCCGAAGTGCCGAGAAGAGAAATCACGAAAGCACTATATGGATAAGCGCTTTGTCACCTCTCGTAGTCACATGGTCGAAGAGCTGTAGAGAAAAGCTTGAAGAGGCAAGCTCCATTTTGGAGTTTCGGAGATCGTGACTTGGAGAGTCGAGATGCCTCACAATAGGATTGTCGAATTGCAAAAATGCTGAAATGTGAACACGTTTTGGCTCAGCCTGTAGTCACAGCCATTGGTCACATCGGGGGAAGATGAAGGAAGGAGCTAGTGCAACCAAGCTCAATTTCAGAGTTTTGGGGACCTCGACATGGAGCGTTAAGAAACTCTACCACAGGAATGACGAAATCCTGAAATGTCGAAATGCGAATTAAACGCAAGATCCTACGGATCCAATCCAATGGTGCAGGTGAATTTAAGTGTGATTGGAGAGCTACTGTTGCACTTTAGATTGTGACTGCCAGAAATGGCTGATGGATTTTTCCAAAGGAATCAAACAGGCTTCAGTGTGATCACCAGAGAAGATGAAGAGGCTCAAGGCATCTTCCATTCGAATGAAGATTATTCTTAGAGGAGGTTGACAGATGGAAGAATGTTGGAGCCTGTAACTACAACAGAGAGGATTAGATTGACTTTGATAGAGAATATGAAGAGTCTCAACTGCGAGATAGGCTAAGGAATCTCGGCTTAACACCCAGTGACGATGGACACATGGATCTAACTACCAGAGAAGCTGAAGAGTGGAAATTATGATCGGCTAGAGCACTCGACATGGAGAGAAAGCATGCACAAGTTGCACCGAGACTATAATTATGTATAACAAAGAAGAGAGGGGTTGTTGCTATTGTGAGGGATTCAGGAGTGTAGAAGGAGGAGTGTGCAACAGCTGAAATACAGAGAAGAGGAATGGTGCATTGAATGGACATGGCACATAGAGTATAAAAGGCAGAAGCATTGAAAGTGCAAGGCATGTGTGCAACAAGACAGTGAGACACTAAAGGAAGGTTGAGGTGGTCTGGTAGATAAAAATAGAAGATCAGAAATTGTAAGAAGATGCAGACAGAGAGACACTGATACAGGGGAATAGAGCATCATAGCAAAACAGTGATAAGCCTGGTAAGCCAATGATAAATATTGTATCACTGTGATAAATTTATAGATAACAAACTTTATATTTTAGGGTGGTAGGGTGGTGCTAGGGAGGATTTTTGTCCTCAGAGGTTCAAGTGGGTGCTTGAACAAAGGGAGTTGTAGCTTCCATCTGGTTGCAGCCAGAAAAACTAGGGTGGCAGGGTGGTGCAAGGGAGAACTGTTGTTCTCTATTTTACAGGTTGGTGCCTGTATGATTGGAAGTTGGTGCTTCCATCCAGTTGGTGCTGGAACACTAGGGAGTTGGTGCTTCCCTCTAGTTGGTGCTAGAGAAACCAGGGAGTTGGTGCTTCCTTCTAGTTGGTGCTAGAGAAACCAGAGAGTTGGTGCTCTCAACAAGTAGCATATTGCAAAATAGAGGTTGTAGCCTCATTATGAGTTGGTGCTCATATGTATGATAATGTAAAGAATGTAAAG
>SNQJ01S0088213.1:0-15230 GCA_010110895.2 Picea sitchensis
GAGATCCTCATTTTCTTGGTCATGATGATGTTCCTCAACTTGTACAACATCATTTCTACTAATACTTGGTGCAATATTCTGCGGAAGTTAGAGGGAAACTCTAACTTTATAATTACAAATAATCATGTATAATTAGTGTATACTATAACAAACATTCAAACAATATATATACATATATATATAATTTTATATAAAATTGACAAAATAAAAAAAGATAATGAATATATAGATAATTACAATGGGACGATATTCATTCGATCCGCCATCAATGTGACCATATTTCCTACAATGTTTTGTAGTTGTTGCTATTAAAATTCTTACGGGACATCTGAGGCAACATTTTTTACAAGGGAAATAACATCTACCATCACCCTTTTCACCCGCTTTACTTTTTTCCCCACCTATAACAACATTCTGTGACATTCTTCCGCACAAAAATACCCTTTCAGAACCATTGTTGTTAGAGTAAGATTATCGCAACATCTTTAAATAGTCAAATTTTAGGTCACTATCGTCGCAATTGCAACGAACGTGACCTAAAAATATTTATTTTTTTACCTATTTATTTTAGATCATTTTTAACGGTCAATTTTAAGGTTAGGTAAGTCATGACTCGTCGCTCTTGCAACGGACAAACTACATTTGTCGCTCTTGCGACGAACATTGACCATAATAATTTAGTCAAAATAAATGCGTCGAGATAGCAACGAATACAGGGTGGATTTAGAAAATTTGAAATTTTTCTCTTGCATGTTGCGACGAAATAGTACTTTCGTCACAAGTGGTCGTCGCAAATTTTTCAATATGTACTAGTGAGGAATGCACGGAAACTATCAGAGAGTGTAAATATCAAGAGGAAGTGCACAAAGTTCCAGGAGAGAATTGAAGGAACACTTTAATAGTGTTGATAAGCTCAAGAGGGATGCACGGTATCAAGGCACAAAGCATAAATCAGGGAAGGACTCTGGAGAAGGAGAGAAGGGCCAAGCCCCTTAAATTTCAAAGAAATTATAAGCTCAGGAAGGATATAAATCGAGCGCAAGTGTGCGCTAGAGAACTTATTATAAGTTCCAATATCATGAGGGGTAGCAATATGTGGCATAAGAAGAGCTCAAGGAGTTATCCTTGTAGGAAGAGATCAAAGGCCAAGCCTTTAAACCTTAAGATAAATCCCTTTGAGGAAGTGGATGAGCGTTTTGAAGGAAGAAGAAGCTACAGTAGTCATCGGATTGGTCGTTGGATTACGCTATCAGAAAAGGAGAGTCCAGAGAAAAGAAACCCGGAAGCGTGGAGCCCTGAATTAACGTCAATCATAGATCTCCAAGTCATTCGATACTTTAGGGATTCGTCGATTTGGGACAATTGAGTTTTTTTTCAGAGGAACATAACTTCAAAGCCCACAGTCACAGAGTAACCAGTATTCATTGATCAGAAGGAGGATACAGTCCATTAGATCCCCGAGCCCTATGGTGGTTAGGTGATTTGGCTACCCGACGAAGTTTGGCCATTTGTTTTGTTTGGTGTGGGAATATTCGAAGCCTAGAAGCTTCAAATCTCATAGTAAATCATGGTCATTGATCATAGGAGAACGAGAGTCATCAGATCCTCGATCCCTTCGGTGGTTCGGTGATTCGGTTATCTGGATGAATTTAGGCAATTGTTGTTGGAGCGTGGGAAATCCAAAGCCTGGAGCCCCAGACTAGATCTCCACCATAGATTCTCGTGGGAAGAGAATCCCTGCCATCCGTCCAATTAAGGTAAAATGTATGTCTGCCAGTCTACATTGTTTTATGACTGGATTCGACCGGTAACCACTCAGGGTGATTTGAGTGTGAAGTTTAGTGAATCCTTCAAAGTGTTGGACTCTCGTAGATCTAAATAGCACCTTTTTGGCTAGTGCTAGGTTCTATCCCGCATCCATATGTCAATTCAGTTGGTGAAAAGAGGCTAGCACATGTGGATGATTTTCAAGGAAGAAAAGGGTTGGGTTTTAGAGCATGTTTCCCACAGAAAAGGAGAAAGGGGCTTGCCATAAGTGCCCAACGAGTTTTGTTGGGTCTGCAATGAAAATTAAGGGGCCTGTGTGCATCAGGGAGGATCCAACGAGGGTTTGAGAGCCAATTCATCTCCTGTGAAGGATCCAAAGACCGAGAGGTCATTGTGTGTTTGCATCACAAAAAGTTATGTATCCCTCCAAATAACTATATCAAATTCAAAATTAGACATAGACATATACTCTTGTATCTCTAAGTTTACATCTTGACAAGGTTATAAAAAAACAATCCTTTCTATGGTCCTTTATATAGACTTCCACACACACACACAAAAAAAGTAGGATGTATAAGCCTTTCAGAGCTAGTATGCCACTTCCAAAATAGAAATAACATGAACTATTAGATAAATTTCCACAATATATAGTAAGAATGAATAAGTGAGATTCTTAGAGACATGTTGTGCTAGGCACTACAACCCTCCATTTTTCTTGCAATCCATTTGTAAATTTATTTCAAGAAATGGAGCCCCTTACATTTTTTGACTTTGATAAGCTCATCCAACAGTTTCTTTACTTAGATCTCAAGATCATCCTTCAAATTTCACTTCCCTCAATTTACATTTCTCAAAAATAAAACACTTAAAAATTCTTTCAAAACAAGTCTTTAAACTTTGGCAAAGTTAATCAAATCTCCTCCAATGTACGTCAAAAGAGTTACCTGCAACTCCTCTAATAGATCGTAGGAGTTACTCCCAACTAGGATGATAAGCTTTAATGGGTTCTTACTATTCCCTATGACAAGCTTTCCCATTGCCCAAGTTACTTGTAACTCATCTGATGAAATTGGAGGAGTTAGCGTCAACTCTTATGATTTCATCGAAGGAGTTGCCTCCATTCGCTCCAATAGAATCTGACACACTTTGCACTAAGTTATCCAATGTACATCGAAGGACTTCCCACAAATTCTTCTGATGTGCATTATAGGACTTAGTCCCAACTTCATCGATTTTTAAATGTCACATACCCACATTTAATACACGAAATCACCCACAAGCTTATAAATAGGAATCGTGCTTGGCCCTTTGCCATTTTATTCACTGCCAAGACAACGAGAGAAGCACCAAGTGGAAGACACTCTACCTATAGACTACTAAGAACCCTCCATGTGTCATCTAACAAACACGTAAGCCCTCAATCTTCGCTTTTCTATTTTTCTTCCAAGTTAGGGTTAAGGTTACGGTTGTTTTATCTATTTATTTTATCTTCCCTAGAATCCCTAATTCTCCCCACATAACCATTTTGGCGATCTTCTCCACCTCTAACTTTGTTTTAAATATTATGTTATTTTCACTAGAAAATTACCAATGTCTTTGTGATCCCCTCCAAGTTAAACATATCACCTTTACCTCATCGTGACCTTGTGATGTCAGGAATCACCAACGACCATTTCATGTCCCTCTCTCTAAACCATTCTCTCCAACTCTCATGTCCTACCCAAAGAGAACAATGACAATGTTTTTATGGTCATCTCGCCTTCTCCCAAACAAAAGACTTTGAATACTTCAGTTAAACCTCACACTTAAGCATAAATTCGTAAAAGGATTACCTCAGCCTTCACTAATTAACAATAAGGAAGTTGGCCCCAATTTTTTCATCGAATCATTTCATATCAACCCCTCCGACATATTGAAGGAGTTCATATTAACTCCTATGATACGACAGAGGAGTTAGTATTAACTCCACTAACCCCCTTACCTTAATTGGTGACTTCCCCATCAACTTCACCAAAGACATATCTGATATGGATTTTATGAGTAGAATAAAATGAATACAAATTATTATCAAAATATGCTTAACGCAGAATAACAGATATACACTAAAACTGGTTTCTATTGAAAAAGGAAATAAGTTGAAACTGTAAAATGAAATGGAAAACACGCTTCCTATAAAGGTGGGGGATTATCTCTGAGAAGATATGTAATGGATGCGCTCATTCGCAATAAACATGAATTTCAAAATCCCTAGACATCCAAAAACCTAACCCTAGGAGATGAAGCACCAAAAGTCATGTGACCCTCATTTGGGTAAGTTAGTATATCAACTTCCCGGGGTCGTAACTTTTACATAAGATATTCGTTTTAGGTGCACGATAGCTCATTGGAAAGTTCTATCTAAGGAATACACATTTTTCCATCAGACTCTAACTTCATCTACATTTTGTCTGTGGCGGGCCCTAAAAACAATGTTTAGGGCCTCAAAACGGCCCCATAAGTCAGGGACCCGAAAACTAGGAAAACAAATGCCAAAATGAGTCAGTTGGAATAGCTGGGAGGACACCAACATCCACATGGATCAATCCTCCCCCCTTAGGAATCAATGGTCTCCATTGCATTGACTTCCCCCATMAGATGAAGAAATTTCTATTGAATTTGGCCCTAGGTGAGCCATTTGTCTTGGTGAAGGAGTTGCCCTGCTTTGACAACTCAATAAAGTTGGATCCTTTGTTGGTGAGTTCCCTTGACCTGTTTTTCCACAATCTGATCACTGGATTCTTTTTGTATGTAGTCAGGGTTGAGATCTATTGGTGTTAGTTGTTCTGTTACCTCTAATGTGTCCAATAATGTTGGGAAATAAGGTCGAAGGAGATCCACGTTGAAAACTGGGTGCAAGCCAAGGAAAGAATGAATGTTGAGATCAAAAGAATTATCACCCACAGACTTGGTAATGGTGTATAACCCATAACAAAGTGGGCAAAGCTTCCGATGGGGTCTTGTAAGATGTTCTTTCTGCAAGTGCAACCAAACTTTGTCTCCCACCTGAAACTTATGTGGCACCCGGTGTTGATCATGGAACTACTTATACTTGTCATTGGACTTCATTAGGATATCCTAAACTTGTTGGCAGATGTGTTGGATCTTCTCAATGACCCAGGTGGATTTTTCATCTTCAGTTGGAGTAGTATATGAGTCAGTCGAGGTGACCGCAAGGGGTAGTGCAACATCTATGGGACCCAATGGTTGGAATCCCAACCCCACCTGAAAGGTGTTATGGTCGGTTGAGCTATGTAGGGTTCGGTTGTAGCTATGTTGGACATAGGGAAGACTCTCATCCCATGTGTGAGGGTGCTTGGAATTATACATGCATAGGATATGTACGATCATTATATTTATGACCTTGGTTTGGCCATCTGTCTAGGGGTGGAAGGTTGTGGATTTGGTGAGCTTGGTGTCAAGCAGTGAACAGAGGCTCGACCAAAATGTGTTGAGAAATCAACTGTCCCAATCAGAGACAATGGTTTGTGGGATTCCAAAATGTACCTAGACTCAATCAAATAAGAGCTTGGGAGTGGCCTCTATTATGATGCTCTTCTTGTAGGCAACTAGAATCGTCATCTTAGAAAAGCGATCAACAACCACAAAAACACAGTCATTTCCCCAATTGGTGGATAGGAGGCCTGACATGTAGTCCATTGAGATGGATTCCCATGGCCTGTCAAGAATAGGCAGAGGGGTTTACAAGCCATATTTCTTAGTGGTCGGTTTGGAAATAGTGCAGGTAGTCTAGGACCTGATATACTTGTTGACCTCATATCGAATTTCCTGCTAGCAGAAATGTTTCTACAGCATTGCCACTATTTTTTCAATGTCGAAGTGTCATGCCACCTGAGTACAGTGGGCTTCCCAGATCATCTTCGCTTGCTTGCTTGATGGAATGCAGATATGGCCGAGACGACAGTACCACAGCCCCTCCTGAAGATGGAAATTAGCGACAACTGCATCTGCTCCCAAATTTGGTAGGTGGTGGAAAATTCTGGGTCTATCTCATAGAGTTGGGGCCATCCAGAGGTCCATGGCCGCAATAGTCTAGCATTGTGGTGAGTGTCACGACTGGCAGTCTGCTAAGGCAATTAATGACGTAGTTGGTGCTTCATGTTTTATACTTGATGTTGAGGTGGAATTACTGCAAGTATGTGGACCACTTCTGATGGTGGTCATTCTACAATTTTCCTTGTGTCTGCATGAACTACAGTGGCTTATGATCAGTGTGGATAACTGTCTCCTTCCCAATAATGTAATGTCTCCACTGGCGGCAGGATTGCATAATGGAGTACATTTCTTTGTTGTAAGTAGGGTACTTACAGATAACATATGATAGTGTCTCACTATGATAGGTCACAGGGTGGTCGTGTTGAGTGAGAATGACACCCATAGCATAGTCGGAAGAATCTATCTCGATCTCAAAGGGTTGTCTCAGGTCTGGTAGTGAAATTATTAGGGTTGATCACAAGTGTTGCTTCAAATCATCGAATGATTATTGTTGGGACTAGCCCCACACAAATTTCTCCTTACCACCACCCTTTGTTACTTGGATGAGGGCCCATGCAATATGGCAGAATCCCAACACAAACCTGCGGTAGAAACTGGCAAGGCCCAAGAAGCTCTAAAGCTCAGTGAGTGTGGTTGGGTCTGGCCAGTCATGGATGACTTGGATCTTGGATGGATCCACATGTATGCCATGTTGATCAACGATGTAGCCCATATCATTGTATATAAATCTTTATCATAAGAAGAATACTTTTGCTTGGCTTCATTCAATTTCTCGCTGAAACAAGTAATAGGCTTATCATCTTGAATAAGAACAACACCAATGGTCATTCCACTTGCACTTAACTTCAAATGGTTTATGAAAATATGGAACAACTAAAATAGGTTGTTTGGTGATCTTCTCTTTTAAAAATATGAATCCATTTTTAGTTGTTGTTGTCCACTTGAATGGTTGATGTTCCTTTTTAATGGTCTCAATTATTGGAGCACATATACTACTAAAATTTTTGATAAATTTCCTGCAAAAACTTTAGAATCCATAAAAACTTCTTACTCATAAATATTTATTGGAGAAGGCCATTCTTTGATAGCTTTAACTTTTTTGGGATCCATATTCAATCCTTGATAGATTATAAAGCCTAAATATATTAGCTATGTCTTTATAAATGAACATTTCTTTAGATTATTCAAAATTTTATCATGTTGCAATCTCTTCAAAACCGATTTCAAATGCCTAAAATGTTTTTTCCTTTCTTTCATTGTAAATAAGGATATCATTTAAATACACAATCACAAATTTCCCAATAAAATATTTGAGGACTTCATTCATAAGTATCATGAAATTACTAGGTGCATTTGTCAAACTAAATGGCATGACTAGTCATTCATACAACCCCTCATTTGTTTTGAAGGTTGTCTTCCACTCATCACCTTCTCTCATTCTAATATGATGATACCCACTATTTAAATTTATCTTTGAAAAGAAATTTGCACCACTCAAACAATCCATTAAATCATCCATCCATGGTAAAGGAAATATGTACCTAATTGTGATCTTATTTATAGCTCTGGAGTCAGTACACATTCTCCATCCTTATTGTTTCTTTGGACTCAATACTGTAGGAATAGCACACGGGCTTAAAATTTCTCTGGTTAGTCCCTTATCCAGTAGTTCTTTTATCTAATTTCTAATCTATTCATTCTCCTTGGGCAGCATTCTATATGCTTCCTTATTTGGTAGACTTGCTCCTCGAATCAATTCTATGTGATGGCTAATGCTCCTTATGGGTGGTAAGGCATTGGGAAACTCATCAACAATAATGTCAGCAAACTCATCTAACAATGCTTTAATTTCTGCAGGTAAATCATTTGAATTTGTACAAGTAAGTATTACCTTAGGTTTACCAATCAAAGAAAACTATGCCTCCTCTTCTTTCTTGAATTCCTGCAGYRGTTCTTTTCCACTCATCAACAACACACTAGGACTAGCTTCCTCTTTAGCTCTGTCATCTTCCAAAGGAAACAATACATGTCTTTGGCCATTCTTCTAAAGAGAATATGTGTTTCTTCTATCATCATGAACAATTTTTCTATCATATTTCCATGGTCTTCCTAACAGAATATAGCAAACATCCATAGACATCACATCACATAATACCTCATCCTTATAACCACCAATCTAGATTTCCACATTACATTGTTCATTGACCAAAATCTGATGTCCTTTTTGTAACCATGACACTTTATAAGGTGTAGGGTGAGTTACCTTRCTTAAACCCAACTTTTCTACCATTTCAATGGAAACCAAATTGCATGTGTTACCACTATCAATGACAACTTTGCAACACTTACCTCTTGATTTACATGTAGTTATGAACAAACTTTCCTCTGAGCTGGTTCTTTAGATTCTTTATCTAATTTGATCACAATCCTCTTCATCACTGATGACTCCCCTATTTCTGGAGTTTCTTATTTGATAGTTGCATTCACAATTTCTTCTTTTGCCTCTACTATATGTGCACCTATCTTAATTGTCTAATATTTCTCTAGGCATTCCCATGACATATGTCCCAATTTACCACAATTATAACATCTCACCTGATAATTGTTTCCTCTGCCTCTTCCTCTTAAGAAATATCTTCTTCCTTTGGATTCACCTCCTCTTGGTTATTGGCTATTGCAGCTTCCTCCTTCCTCTCTTGAAGATTGAAATCTTCCTCTGTTATTGGCTTTTCCTTTCCCTCTTGCAGGACTCCTTCCTATGTTCTTGTGAAACTGTTTCTGGCTATATTATCCTCCATTTTCAAAGCAAATTGGTATGCATCTTCAACTGTTATTGGATACAAGATACTAATATCACCCCAGATTACATATCTCAACCCATTGATATATCTAGTAACCTTTTCAGCATCATCATCAACATGCCTGTTCTAAGATTCAAGTTGTAAAATTCCTCGGTATACTCATTTATTGTCATAACTTTTTGTCTCAGGTTCTGCAACTGTCTAAAAAGAATTAATCGATAGTCCTTAGGCATGAAATTACCTTTGAATTTATCCACCATTTTACCTAAGACTTTTACCTTGGATTTTCCTTTCCTTTTACTATCAGCCTGCACTTCATCCTACCATAAAGTTCCATGTCCTTTCAATCTAGTAGTTTCATACTTCACTCTCTTATCTTCTTCAACATCATCAAAATCAAAATACTTGTCCATTGCATTTATCCAATCCATTAATTACTCACATTTAAGTTACACTCATACATGGGTAGCTCCACTTTTGTTCTACCACCAGCTTACATAAGCATCTTCAACACTTTCACTTCAGTTTTTTCTTCTTATATTTCCACTTCACCTGTGGATTCTTCAGTCTCACTGACATCACCTATGTCAAGATCCCTTATTTGGGCTATCTCTATGGCTTCCATCCTTTCTCGAATCTGTCCCATCTCTTGTAGAAACACTGCATTTGCTACACGTCTTCATCGATCTATTCCAGCATCTACTATTGATCTCCTTCTGGTGGAATTTTTCTTCTCCACGAGCACACTCCATGCACTCTAACAAATTATCCTTCTAATTAAGAGTGTTGCTTCACTCTGACACCACTTGATGATGAACTGGGTGAAATTATCTTCTCCCGTGCCAAACTATGTTCGCAAATAGTTCTTAATCTCTTGTTCCTGATGCTAAATCAATTCACAGATTTATTCCATTAACCTCCATTTGAATTCACATTGAAATTCTCAAGTACTAGGCTATTAGAGTTTTTCCTGTCATAGTGTTTTTGAAGTAGTTTCACTACGATGGATCAGATTCCGATGAGTTCGGAGTGATAGGGTATGGAGAGGGTCCAACGATCATCAGATTCTAATAGTTTCAAAGTGATTTGGTGTGACAAAATTCCGACGGTCAAAGTCCGAGTATCATAGGGGTCCACCAAGATGAGAGTCAACCATGTATGTTATTTTTTATAGTCAACCTAACATTAACTTGGAATCCTCGGTGGTTGTTCAAGGAGGGTCAAGCTTGTCAAATCAAGAACACGTGCACATTCCTATGTGAATGCATTTGTGCTCACCCCACTACGACTTTTTTTCCCATCAACTTCTTGCGGACACTCACCTTTGATAGTGTTTGGTACATGTTCTTACACAATTTCATGCTATAGAATAGAATAGCTTGTAAAATATTCTCAACTTTACTAAAACCATTTGT
Organism: Picea sitchensis; assembly: GCA_010110895.2. Taxonomy (NCBI): domain Eukaryota; kingdom Viridiplantae; phylum Streptophyta; class Pinopsida; order Pinales; family Pinaceae; genus Picea; species Picea sitchensis. The sequence goes on from SNQJ01S0088213.1 coordinate 10,037, forward strand.
AGAATATCTTGAGACCTTATACCCTAACTAATAAACCACTATTTACTAAATGTCCATAGACTAACCATTCAAACACCTAGTAGTTAGTTAAGTACAAGAGTAACTCTTTTATTTAAGTGCCTAAATTAATTTCCATGTCCACATTTCACAAACATATTTAAAAACTATAGACAAAAGCCTTATCTCGTGGTATCTAGTAGACACACACCATGAATAATTATTCTTAACAATCTCCTCAATATAAATGGAAAGGAAAATCAAAAAATATTTTGTCCCAAATATTTTGATACTAACTCCATTCTCCATGTCGAAAATTCCCACAAGATAAAAATTAATTTGTCTCTGAATTTCAAGGTCAAATAATATTCTCCAACACAAGAAATCACATTTGAAACTCACAAATATAAGAGATATAAGTACAAAATCAAGCACTCCTCATCCAAATATAGTTGTTTGTAATTCTAAATGCTATATGAATCAAGATATAGTGGCTTTCACACAATTCTTCATCACTAGGTTATAGACATGAGAGATCATTGCTATTTCTAAATCAAAAAACATTTTTAACTCATTTAATGGATGACATGAAACAGCAACTAGGTAGCCTCGGCAACTAGAGAGAAAATATTACAAAAAAAATCCTTTAATCATTGAGAACACATACAAGTAGAGAAAGTTCTAATATAGTTGGGATTTTCCTTTTCAAAGAGGAACATTTTAAAACATGTCCCATGTGGATGGTGYTAAAAAATGCTAATTGCATCAACAAACCCAAAGTCCACATGTAGGGCACCCTAACCAAAATCCCAATAAAAAACTCATCAAGGCGKCCTAGAATCAATCTTGGAAGCTCCCCTTCTTCCCATGGGAAAGAATTTTTCCTCTGACTATGTTCACCTTGGGGTTTTCACTAAACCTTGGAGCTCTTGTTAGCCACAAGGCCCAAAACAGAGCCATTACAAGCATCACCCCRGAAAGTAGGAAACCAATCTCATGGTGTTTGTTGACTGCCTTTCCAAATGTGCTCACTCATGTTCCTTACAACACATGTTTAAGTCGTCCATAATGGCCCAAGTCTTTATGGATCATATTTTTAAATTACATGGCATGAGAAATTCAATTTTGACAAATTGGAATCCTACCTTCACTGGCAAATTCTAGTAGGACTTGTTGAAACTACATGGCACTGAATTGGAAATTAGCATGACTTATCATCCCTAAATAGATGGTCATCCAAAGATAGTCAATAGGTGTATGGAAACTTATTTGAAATGTTTTACATCAAATTGACAATGCCAATGATTCCAATGGATACCCCTTGCAACATGGTGGTATAATACCATCTATCATAGTGTTCCCAAAATGTCAACCTATGAGATCATCTATGGAAAAAACTCCCCATATGTGGCCTCGTACTTACCAAGAACACCCAAGTTTCATGAAGTGGATATCATTATTAACACAAGAGTTGACATTATCCATACACTTAAGGAAAACTTGGTCTTGGCTCAAAATAAAATGAAGCCATATGCATATCCACATCACTTAGAGTGTTATATTGACAAAAGGGAAAGAGCCAACATAAGCTAGCACCTAAATTTTATGGCCCTTATCATGTCCTACAATGAATTAGATAAGTTACCTATAGGTTGGCTCTCCTTTCCCCACTCCAATATTCACCTAGTATTTCATATGTCTTGTTTGAAGATAGTGGTTAGGCCAAACTGTTAAGTTTAGACTATCCTCCCAAATTTAATGAAGAGGGTTAGATTTGGTTATAGCTAGAGGTAGTAATGGACAAAAGAGTGTGTCAATCAAATCAACACATAATCCTAGAAGTATTGATACAATGGAGAGATAGGAATCCCAAATATGCCACCTGGGAACCAACCACAATTTTATTTTAGTTTCTACATCTCCATCCTTAAGAACAATATTTCTTTTGAAGGGGGAATGCATGTTAAGGTCCTAACATAACCACCCTAGTTATGGGTATTTAGGATTTAGTTAATTAATTTACATGGTTATCATCTTTCAATAAATCATATTAGGAAGTTAGTATTCATTAATGTTGGGACCACTAGTGGTTAGAGCTTTGGGTAGTGTTGGCAGCCATTTCACATTTTTATCCTATCTTTATAAGCTGCCTACACAAGTGTTTTGGAACCCTTGACTCTCATCGCAATCTTTTGGATATAACGACATGATTATCTTGCGCATTTGCACATCTTCCTTTTGTTCTCGTTTTCACGACTGCAAGCGTGAAAACTTTGATTTCGAAGTCACGTCAATGGAATTAATGTCGTCACTGGATTATTATGGTTACTCTTGTCTATGTGTTCATTGCATTTCCAATTCAATTATGGTCACACAGTTGGCAAGACACCAAAACCTTTACTCATTTGGCATTTTTTCTGTTGTTAATATGATTTCATTTTTAAGATTGTGATGATATTCTAATGATTGTGATTCAAGTCCTTGATTCAATGGTGGTTTGATGTTCTATTGCTTTTGATCGAATTCAATGGTTTAATAAAAATGCATTAACATGGTGATTAGACTCTTAATTCAATGGTTTTATACAAAGCATACGATTTATGATCGAATCCTTGGTGCTATATTCGAATCATTGTTTTAATTTTAATTCCATGAAAACACTATTGCTTATGAAAATATTTGTGTCGACTTACCATAGTTTTCATTAATTGTTTGAATGGCATTGCTTTTAACATATTGCAACAGTGATTGTAATCACCATATGCATCGTCGGTTGTACATTTGGATATGATTGTTTTGCATGGATTGTTTCGTTCCACCACCCCCGCACACTTAGGCATTAATGCCCACCTTCTATCCTGGGTTACCTCTGTTGGTTTTCGGGGAAGCCTGTGAGCTATCGGTCCTGCGTATACCCTATCCAAACCCTTGTCTGATTACTCTGCTCACTATGTGTTATGTTCTATGGCACATGTGGTGCGCATAGAACCTAATGGCAGCCAAACACTCCTATTATTCAACAATGCTCATGAGGATTTGGAAAATAGTGGCTGGCTAGTTTTTATCCAAAGATTTGAGGGTTTCAACCTTGCGGTAACCCAACAGTTTTCCCCCACCTTCGACGGATGCAGGGCTAACGTCGGAGATATACAACTTGAGCTAAATGAGGAATTCCTCAGCTCGGCTACAGGCTTACCAACTAAAGGGCAGAAGTGGTTTAATAACTCCAAAGTGGACGAGGTGTCGTGGCCGCTCCTATTCACATCGAGAAAGATTGTTAGTTGTGATAGAGGTATGCATGTCACTGCCCTCAAACCCAGGTGGCATGATCTATTGGAAATTGTTAAGCAGTTTGTGACCTGCGAAGGTCGTTATGGTTTGGTATTTCTGTATCATCTTCGGTTATTGATGAATTTTATAGACTACCCTCTGAACATGCCGCACTATCTCCTACTCAGTCTTTACAAAATATCCAAATGATTTAAGCGTGAGAAGGCTGATAGCATCCTTTTCCATCACTGCTTGATCAAAATCATTATTGTTCATCATTTGAGCCTTAGTGGTGACTGTTGGCAAGCCTTCCTATCAAGGAATGGCTTTGCCACTCCCGAGTGTGTTCAGGTAGACAAGGTTGTGGTCGTTGAAACCTTGTTTGTTCCTACCGTGCCATCTCCTACCCTTCTACCCCATGTCAAACCCTCGAATTGCCCCAAATTTGACCTACCCGATACCATGGCCCACCTGTGTGCTAAAGACAATACTAAGTCTGTCAAGAGGCCTATAAGGAAGAAAGGCAAAGGTGTTACTGGTGTCAATAGTAAAGGAAATAAAAATGCACAATGGATATCCAGATGTGCTAGGAACAAACCCAAACAGGACATTGCCCAGAAGCCAATAGTCTTGAGCAAGGATTCAAACTCTAATATTGAACGTTTCCTAGCCAAGGAATACCCTTACTCTCATGGCCTCTGCTCTATGGAACCCTATGACTATGTTTCCAACTTACCTCTGTGCCTCAAGAACGACCCTAACTTCCCGGGAATTAAGCTTCACAATGAAACCCCTGGTAACTTGAACAAACCCTCACCTGTAATGCCAAGGCCCGATCACTCACCATGTATTCAATGCAGTTCTTGGCTTGAACGTTATTACACTGAATTTCCCCTGTTGCAATCTAAGATTAAATCATTAGAGGAACGAATTACTGTGTTGTCAAAGGAGAACGACAGGCTACAAGCCAATGAGAAGAAGCAAACGACCATCGGTTCAATTGTCTTCAGAAATGTTGAGGCAGCAACGGCCTTTGTCAATTCAAAGTTATCCTGATCGAATCATTTTTTATTGCCCAGGTATGTATTTCAACATCAATTTTGTTTTATGAGTTGGTTTGAATTAGTATGACTGTTTGGGTTTGCTTTCGATTAGTTTTGTTTGTTTAAATAGATTAAACAAAATTTTGTTTGCTTCGAATTACCAAAAATGATTTTGTTTTGTATTTGAATTAGCACGAAAGATTTCGTTTAGAATTAGCACAAACTATTTTGTTTGCATCGATTCGTTTTGCTAAAATCCAATGTAGCTATGATTTGATTTTGTTGTTCTTGGATTATGTCGGCTCTGAGTTAGCTCGATTCGGTTCTGTTTGGTTTGATTTTGAAACGATTATGTATGTTTGAATTAGCATAGTCTTTTATGTATGCGATGCATTAATATCATCGATTCGTTTTGATAAATACAATGTAATCTATTGATTCGAAAAAACAATTCTGTTAGTTTTGGATTTAAAAATGATTTTGTTAAGTTTTGAGTCGACATAAACTATTGCATTTGTATTGAAGGAATATGAAAGATTTGCTTGATCGGTTATAGTCTGTTTCGATTGAGATTGACTCAAAAATGATTTCGTTGGTTTCGAATTATTCTGTCTGCTCCGAACTAGTAATAAAAAGCGTTTTGCATATATCCCTGTCACCATTCGGTTAATTGTCAACGATTTCGTTTGTTTCAATTTGCATACAAGTTTTGGTTTGTTGTGGCATGAATGATTCGCTTTGTTTGGAATTAGTAATTAAAGATTTGGTTTAAATAGGTCGAATATATTTCTGTTATCATTTGATTGATTTAAAATGGTTTTGTTTCCAAATTAGACCAGCTACAGAATCGCAAAATTCTGTAGCTAGTCTTAAAATTTTGATTT